>CM064548.1:49508403-49667437 GCA_032716605.1 Paralithodes platypus
ATGGTCCTCCTATCCTTAACCCTTAATTAGCGGCTCACCACATAAGTCGAGTTAAATAAAGCTGGACTATGTGGCGGCGCTCGACATAACTCGAGTGGCAATTTCAGCACGTAATGTTGCTGAGAGAGAGAGACAAGTGGTGGCAGGAGACTAGCGAGCGTATGACTGCTCCAGACCACCACGGCGAACCTACTGACACGAATCTCAGCTCCCTCCTCCCTCTCTCACTCGCTACATACTGAATTATATGGGGAAAGTACTGAATTACATGCTTTTTGCACTCGCGTTGCACGGTTATTGCAAGAAAACTAGCCATCATAAAAGGATCGTTATGGTGTCATTCGAAAGCTCTGTTTATGCCCTTTCAGGG
The DNA here is from genome assembly GCA_032716605.1 of Paralithodes platypus. Lineage (NCBI taxonomy): Eukaryota > Metazoa > Arthropoda > Malacostraca > Decapoda > Lithodidae > Paralithodes > Paralithodes platypus. The sequence continues at coordinate 49,508,774 of CM064548.1, forward strand.
ATAGGTACTTGTTTTACGTTCTGGGTCTTATTTAGGCATGAAAATGATCACGTAAACAGCCCTATTTTGGCTAAAAACACCCCGCTGGGCGGTACATATAAATAAACCGCATAGGCCGCTCGTAAGGTGTTAAAGCGTTAACAACGGCCAGGGTTATTTCTGATGGTTTATGGTCCTCCTATCCTTAAAGCGTTAACAACGGCCAGGGTTATTTCTGATGGTTTATGGTCCTCCTATCCTTAAAGCGTTAACAACGGCCAGGGTTATTTCTGATGGTTTATGGTCCTCCTATCCTTAAAGCGTTAACAACGGCCAGGGTTATTTCTGATGGTTTATGGTCCTCCTATCCTTAAAGCGTTAACAACGGCCAGGGTTATTTCTGATGGTTTATGGTCCTCCTATCCTTAAAGCGTTAACAACGGCCAGGGTTATTTCTGATGGTTTATGGTCCTCCTATCCTTAAAGCGTTAACAACGGCCAGGGTTATTTCTGATGGTTTATGGTCCTCCTATCCTTAAAGGGAAGATGGCTTGTTTTTCTGGCTCCCCTTCTTCCTCATGTTTAGCCCCATTAGTTTTCAGATTTTAAGACGTTTGGCCCATTAGTTTGGCAATTTTAACACCATTCTCCCCATTTCGTTGTCAATTTTAAATTAAGATCATTCGTGTCAATTAGGTGTCGATTTTTTTCCTGGCGAGCGATAGCGAGCCTGAAACTTTAAGAGGAATCGGCATTTGGCTGGGACATTTTTCTACCGAAAAATTTACAAATTTACCTTGAAGGGGGGTCTAGGGGGTGTTTTGTAAGTTTTATTGAGGTTTACCGAGGAAACTAAGAAATAAAGGAATAAATGAATTGATAGACCAAAAAACCCCCGGGCCCATCTCCCCTTAATGAACTAATACAATCTGCCAATTAAAGGTAGGATAACACTAAACGTAATTGTTGTAAAAGAGTACAACATTGACGGAACTTATGCAGGATAAAGATATTTAATTTTATGGAATCTTCCACAGCCTTTTGAATAATCATAACTGATTACTTTAGTCGATCAGTTTTGCTACTTATACATTTAACTATTATTGTTGTTTAAATGCACTAACTCTTTACGAAATGCTATACCTGTAACGTTTTAAAAAGTGTTAAAAGAATATGAATTTGTGGTATTGACTAACTATAGACTATAACTATGATTTTTATATTTGTTACATAATTCATATTTTTTCACCAACCAACTTTACTTCTAAACTCAATTAATGAAATCAACAAATACATGTGGCACTCCAAGGACTGATGTGAAGAACTGTTGCTTTTAAAAATAGAAAATATCAGCTTTTATAATTTTTGATATTAACACCTTACGAGCGGCCTATGCGGTTTATTTATGTGTACCGCACAGCGGGGTGTTTTTAGCCAAAATAGGGCTGTTTACGTGATCATTTTCATGCCTAAATAAGACCCAGAACGTAAAACAAGTACCTATCCCTGAAAGGGCATAAACAGAGCTTTCGAATGACACCATAACGATCCTTGTATGATGGATAGTTTTCTTGCAATAACCGTGCAACGCGAGTGCAAAAAGCAGGTAATTCGGTACTTTCAGTACATAATTGAGTATGTAGCGAGTGAGAGAGGGAGGAGGGAGCTGAGATTTGTGTCAGTAGGTTCGCCGCGGTGGTCTGGAGCAGTCATACGCTCGCTAGTCTCCTGCCACCACTTGTCTCTCTCTCTCAGCCACATTACGTGCTGAAATTGCCACTCGAGTTATGTCGAGCGCCGCCACATAGTCCAGCTTTTTTTAACTCGACTTATGTTGCTCGCCGCTAAATAAGGGTTAAGGATAAAGGGGTAGGCCCTAAATATTGCAGCTAGAGTTGGCTCACTACATCAGCCTATCAACTCCTGTGTTCCTCATGGTTCTGTCATGTCGCCAGTTCTCTTTCTAATATTCATTAATCCATGCAGTACCAGGGACGTCCTTTTTATCGTATTCTAGCAACTATTAGACAATTTTATTTAGCTTAGGAAGGACCTATAGCAATAATATGGTTTCAAACTATCTTAACCAACCCTTTTAACTACCGGTACCACATAATCTTACTAAGTTGCATAATCTAATCTAAATATAGCTAGAATATAATACCGTATAACACACGTCGCTGGTACTCAAAGGGTTAATGATCTTCTCAACTGTATCTCCAGTCCTATCAACTCATTTGCTGATGACTCTACCTTACACTATTCATCTAGTTTTCCACAACGACACAGCATGCAATCACTCAACAACTCATGTGATGAGGAAATAGCATGCCTATCTTCTGATCTATCAACTATTTCTGATTGGGCAAGATACAATCTTGTTACTTTCAATGCTGTCAAAACCCAATATAAAAAACTATCGACCCGACACTACTTCCACACGCCTATCCCTTATACTTCAACAATACACACATCAACCCTTCATCTTCTCTCACTATTCTTGGTACTTTCTTTTCTTCTGACCTTTCTTGGAAAGATCATATTACCACTCTTGCTAAAGCAGCTTCAAAGAAGTTAGGTGTGCTCCACTGTCTCCGTGGGTTCATCACCCCTGCACAGCTTCTTTCTCTGTATAGTGGCACAGTGCACCCATTTATCGAGTATTGTTCACATGTGTGGGGAGGTTCAACCAATACTGCAATTCTCGAAAGAGTAGAGTCAAAAGCATTTCATCTCATCAACTCACCTCTTCTTACGAATGATAGAATGTCGTATTCATGGCATTTCTGTCATAATACTATAGCCTATCTGTGTGTTTTAATACTTCCATTTATATTACATAGTGAGGTTGGGTTTAGTGTAATATTCAGTGCATATTCCTATATATCGATAATGGATATGTACGAAGAGTGTGTTCAAAACCTATAATAACCTTCTCGGAAGTCCAATGGTAGAGGCCTGTCATCCTACTTGATTCCCGATAGTCGCAATCATTGATAAGAACATAAGAACACATAATCTGCAAAGGGTCTACCGACCCATACGAGGCAGACCCCTTTCACATCCAACCAATATAATTCATATGACTATTCATATTAAGTTTGAATCCTTCCACCGTTTCTGAGCTGATTAAAGTACTATGTAATCTATTCCACATACCAGTATATATCCACAACCCTATTTCCAAACCTCTTCTTACCTTTGCATTTTTAAAGCGGAATTTATCTAATTTGAAGCTTTTTTTATGGGTTATTTTGCAATCATTCTGCTTTAATAGTTTACTAATATCCCCTTTGTTTATTCCCTTCATCCACTTAAACACCTCTATCATATCTCCTCTACATCTTCGTCTTTCTATTGAATGTAAGCTGACGGTTTTTAGCCTCTCCTCATATGATAAATGTCTAATATCGTGGATGATTTTTGTAATTCTACGTTGGATTGCCTTTAGAATCTATATCAATTATATAATATTGGCTCCAAAATTGAACAGCATAATCCATATAAGGCCTCACTAATGACAAGTAGAGTTTCAAGATGTCAGCAGTTGTGTTACTCACACTCCTAGAGGTGAACCCGAGAATCCTGTTTGCCTTGTTACGAATGCTTATACATTGTTTTATAGGCTTCAAATCATTGCTAACAAACACTTACATCTTTCTCACAGTCCACGTTTTCTAATTCCATATTAGCTAGTTTATATTTTACATTTGTACGGTATTCATCTTCCCTATTATTAATACCTTGTATTCATCTATGTTAAAGTTCATCTGTTAATGTACTGATCATTAATGTAAGGTATCGAGATCCCTTTGGAAGTACTCTATATCACTATTCGAATATATTTTTCTCCACATTTTGGTATCATATGCAAATTTACTAATCCTACTAGTTATACCTAAAGCATGGTCAGTTATGTAGCCTATATATAACACCACTTTTGACTGTACTCTAGTCTGACTTAATAACATTTATGCTGAATCTTTGTTTCCTGCTAATTAACCGTGATCTAATCCACTTTAATAACGAACCACCTATTCCAGATGCCTCTACCTTTCTCACCAATCTCTCATGAGGAACTCTGTCGAAGGCTTTAATGAAATCCAAATAAATTATATCATATGATTTATAATTTTCTACTGATTCATATACCGTACCGGTTACCGGTCTTGATAAAAAGTTAAGCACATTAGTAAGGCAAGAACTTCCCTGGGTAAACCCATGCTGAGAAGAATTACTGGTAATTAAGTTGAATGTGTCAAAGTGCTTTCTAATTTTCTTAACAATAATTGAGTGTAGCAACTTGCCTATGATTAATGTCACACTAATGGTACAGCAAACATTTATTAACCCTACAATTTACTGTGTGATTTTTTTTTTTTTTTTTTTCTTCTAGGCTATATTCCAACTACTCCTTCTCGGGCATGGGCTGAGAGCCTGTACATTAAACCATTCTATGTTGAACGGTGAAGCCCGTGAGGTTAGATGATAAGGACGTTGTACTGTAGATTATATGATATATAGCATGTCGAGTCCATGGCAATTCTGTCATTATATACATATACATATATATACTGTATATACAGAGCATTCCTTAAATCATTGCCCATAGGGATTTCCCATGTATTTTATTATAAGAGATATTACTATAATCACTACTACTACCATCATCACTACTTCTATCACCATAATGAAATACATGGGAATCCCTATGGGCAATGATTTAAGGATCGCTCTGTATATATATATATATATATATATATATATACTGTATATATATACCGGTATATTATATATATATATATATATATATATATATATATATATGTGTGTGTGTGTGTGTGTACATATTATAATGAACCATATGTCTCATTCTGAGTTTGTGAGCATGATAGTGTTTTATAACATTGACAAGTGAATATATAGAACCCCACTTGAGTGACCATCAGAGAGGTGAGAAGTGGCATTAGGAAATTTTTGTATTAAGAGTTTAGTGTTGTGGTGTGGAGTGGAGTGTGTTGAGAGAGAGAGAGAGAGAGAGAGAGAGAGAGAGAGAGAGAGAGAGAGAGCAGTGAGGATGTGAGGGAGATAACACGGACGGACGTAAGAGCAGTGTGTGCCACATTATCACTGGGAGTTTGATATTTAAGTCAGTCACTATAGGCCTAATAACACAAACAATAAATCTACTGTATATGTATGAAGGAGACTAAATAAAAGGCAGAGGTGTCTGTAACACGAATCTCCTCCAAAGCAGAAAGTGACAGAAAGCCAAATTCAAGGTACGTTGGGGTCTAATTTGAAGCAGTTCAAGTCATAGGCTGAAGGAAAGATAGATTGAGGTAGTGAGTTCCAGAGTTTGCTTGTTGAGTAGAAGAGAGACTAGGAGAATCTATTAATTATTGGGTCAGATGTACAGAATAGGAGTGGGAATGTGTAGAAAGGCAAGTGCCACAAACTCGTTGTAAGGGAGGAGATATGCACTGAGAGAACTCTGAAGAACACTGAGTTTTGTAATAACAGTAGATGGAGAAAGATGCAACATTGCAGCGTGTAGAAAGCGACTGAAGGGAATTACTAAGAAGTGGTGAGTAAATAAGACGGAAAGCTTTGGACTCTACTCTTTCAAGAAGTGCGGTATGGGGGTAACAGTACTCGACACATGGGCGAACAGTGCCCCTATACAGAGAAAGAAGCTGTGTGGGGTAAAATACCCACGGAGACGGTTGAGCACACCTAACATTTGGGAAACTGTTTAAGCAAGAGTGGTGATATAGTCTTTCCAAGAAATTTTAGAAGAAAAAGAGACACCAAGGATATTAACCCTTACTGTACCAGAGGGTAATACTATAAATGTACCCTCCAGTAGCAGGCATTGTGGCGAAAATGGCTTCAGAGTCAAGAGAGAACCCCCTCTCACCCCGAAAGTTGGAGGAGTACTGACCCAGCTAGCCTGTGGGAGCTTGGATCCAAGCTGAGAAGTGTTGTCAATGTCCCAGAGCAGTGCGTACAAGTCATGGTGCCAGGCACCGCTCGATACGGGCAGTTACAAGAACCGCATATTACTGACGGACGTCCTCCGTCGCTGGTACTGACGAGTGACTTTTTTTACTGACGGCAAACGTTCGGGTGGATGGGACTCGTTAGCCTTGGTCGGCAACCCCTCTAGGGGAGATAACCTTATAAAAATCCGGGTGGATGGGACTCGTCAGCCTTGGTCGGCAACCTGTCTAGGGGAGTAAACCTTATACAAATCAGTACTGCTATCTTAGGGTGAAGCAGGTTAGTGAATGGATTAGCCGCACACCGCTGTAGAAAAATAGTGCTAACAAATACATAAAATGCCTCGGAATCAGACGGACCCTAAATTGAGTGGTTAATCCTGTAAGTCCTTCAGTAAACTGGCATGGGTTGTCCTTCTTACAGGGGATAGGTTCGCTTGGGGGCATTTTGTGTATGGCCACCCCCATTAAGGGGAGTAAGGCGTCTGGCAATAGATAGATAGATAGAAACGTCCGTTGCTGGTACAGTAAGGGTTAAGAGATAGAAACGTCCGTTGCTGGTACAGTAAGGGTTAAGAGATAGAAACGTCCGTTGCTGGTACAGTAAGGGTTAAGAGATAGAAACGTCCGTTGCTGGTACAGTAAGGGTTAAGAGATAGAAACGTCCGTTGCTGGTACAGTAAGCGTTAAGAGATAGAAACGTCCGTTGCTGGTACAGTAAGGGTTAAGAGATAGAAACGTCCGTTGCTGGTACAGTAAGGGTTAAGAGATAGAAACGTCCGTTGCTGGTACAGTAAGGGTTAAGAGATAGAAACGTCCGTTGCTGGTACAGTAAGGGTTAAGAGATAGAAACGTCCGTTGCGGGTACAGTAAGGGTTAAGAGATAGAAACGTCCGTTGCTGGTACAGTAAGGGTTAAGAGATAGAAACGTCCGTTGCTGGTACAGTAAGGGTTAAGAGAAGATGAGGGCAAGGAGCCAAACAGGAACAATTTTGTTTGATGACGTAAATGAATATGAGAAGGATTACTGGAAAATTAATATAAAATAGCATTGTTTTGGCTATTTTATCACTTCCAAATACATAATTTGAACTATAAACCATAATTTCAGCTACACATAGCCTAAATATTATACAATAATAAATACTATCAAGAATGGACAAGGATTTCGTTTGACACCCTGGATGAGGGGTGGATTTTTGTGTTGTTGAAGAATATGAGATATCGTTGTCGTGTGGAAGATTGTGATGGGTAGACAGATGGAGAAATTGGATTTTGGAAGCATTGAAAGTAACAATATTTTCTCTGCCCCAATCTGAAATTATTGAAAGATCAGAGGATAGGCACGCCATGGCTTCCTCACGTTACTTTTGGAGTGAGGGTAATGAGGGAGGTTGTGGGAAATTATGAGGGTCCCCAGCCACGGGCACTAAAATTATTCCAGGGAAAATCAAAGAAGTACTACCGAAGAGCTTCCCAGTCAGGAGCGCCAAAATGCCACAAGCGCTGCCAGCTGAGCGGTCAGAAGGCAGTACTAGAGAGATAGGACAGGCAACAGAGATAAGGTTATGATCAGAGGAACCCAATGGAGGGAGAAGATTTACAGTGTTAGCAGAAGGATTAGAGGTTAGAAATAAGTCAAGGATGTTGGGCCGATCTCAAGGCGGTCCGGGATACGAGTAGAATGCTGATTTAAATGCTCTAGGTCATTTAGGATAGCAATGATGTAGGCTTGTTCACCAGGTTGGTCAGTAAAGTGAGAGGAGAGCCATTGGTGGTGGTGAACATTGAAATCACCTAAGATGGAGATTTCAGAGATGGATAGAATCTGTTCCACTTTAGAAGTAAGATACCGGTAGTAAAAGATTTTTGGATAGTCAGTAGCATTGGGGGGAGAGATGAACAACACAGATATACTGCATATAGTTAAAGAGTGACAAGATAGCTTAAGTCAGAGAGTTGAAAATTCAGAAGAGTCAAAGTTGGAAACACGATAGCAAGTACAAAATTTATGTACCATACGAACACACAACATCCCCCTTTAGCTTTGAATTGAGGATATAAATAGTAGGAGGATATGCTGTCTGTTGCCTTAGACAACTGGGTTTCGGTGAGGAAAAGATGGTCAGATTTGGTTGAAGAAAGATGGTGTTCTACAAAGAGGAAGTTAGAGGAAAGGCCATAAATGTTGCAGATATTAATAGATAGAGTAGTAGGTAGTGGTCCAGGGCACGTATAGGAGTCCAATGGGGGCATTTCGAGTCAATTTGGTAGGAGACTGGCAATGTTTTAGGGAAAATGCTGGCAAATGAAGAGAGTTAAACTGGATTGTGATGGTGATTACATTCGTACGTACTACGTTCATATCCAGTACACTGTTAATCTGGAAACATAATATTCAGGCAACACAGAAACACATTGATTTACAAAAATCATGAGCCTATTAACACTGAACTGTAGAGGTAAAGTTATTCGTCTTGGGACCACACAGTTATTCATTAAGGTTGACTACGAACTTGTAACTCTGGTTGTACAGTTGCTTGATTTAGTAATGTCACAGCGTCAAGTGCTATTTATATAAAAAAAAAAAAAAAAAAAAAAATGCTTACAAGCCTATTGAATTATTGGGAACGAGTCTCCATTTCGTCTGCACATTGACACACCCCATTCAATATCTGACAGGCATTATTACGGGGTAGAGAAAGTCAAATTTAGATTTAACAACTGCGACCAGACTTATTTGGACCATTGTACTTAAGAACATAAGAACATAAGAACATAAGAAAATGGGAGTCTGCAGAAAGCCGATTGGCCTAAGCAAGGCAGATCCCTGTCCCACACAACCCCAATTACAAAGCCCAATTATAGGCTCAACACTCTAATACCCTGAGGATCATCTTACCAAAACGGTTAGAGATTAACGCAGGATTACGGGGGTCTGCAGAGCGCTGATTGGCCCAACCCTGCTGATCCCCCTTCACACCCAACCCTTCTCGTCCATATGCTTATCCAATTTTATCTTAAAGCTCCCTATCGTTTTTAATCCCACTATAGCACTTGGTAGTCCATTCCACCCATCTACAACTCTGTTACCAAACCAATATTTGCCTATATCTTTTCTGAAACGAAATTTATCTAATTTGAAACCATTGGTACGAGTTCTTTCGCTATCACTGAGCTTTAGTACATTTGTCATGTCCCCTTTGTTAATCCCACTAACCCACTTGAACACCTCTATCATATCCCCTCTAACTCTGCGTCTCTCTAACGAATGTAAGCCTAATTTCTTCAACCTTTCTTTATACGGAAGATTTCTAATATTATGGATCATTTTTGTCATTCTACGTTGTACTCTCTCCAATGAATCTATGTCCATTCTGTAATAAGGACACCAAAATTGAACAGCATAATCCATAGGGGGTCTCACTAATGACAAGTAAAGTTTTAAGATAACATCAGCAGTTCTGTTACTCACACTCCTTGAGATGAACCCGAGAATCCTGTTTGCCTTGTTTCGAACGCTTATACACTGTTGTCTAGGCTTCAAATCATTGCTAACAAACACACCTAGATCTTTCTCACAATTCGAGTTTTCTAATTCCACATTAGCTAGTTTATATTTAACATTTGTATGCATCTTCCCTATCTTTAATACCTTGCATTTGTCAATGTTAAACTTCATCTGCCAATTTACTGACCATTCGTGTAAGGTATCTAGATCCCTTTGGAGGCACTCTATATCTCTATCTGAATCAATTGTTCTCCCCATTTTGGTATCGTCTGCAAATTTACTTATCCTACTAGTTATACCTAAATCAAGGTCATTTATGTATATAACAAACAACAGAGGACCTAATACAGATCCCTGGGGGACACCACTTTTGACTGCTCCCCATTCTGACTTCGTACCATTTATGCTGACTCTGCTTCCTACCAATTAGCCATGACCTAATCCATCCCAACAACGCCCACCTATTCCATGCGCCTCAACCTTTCTCATCAATCTCTCATGGGGGACTCTGTCGAAAGCTTTACTGAAATCTAATATATTATATCATATGACTTGTCATTATCTACTGCTTCATATACCTCTGAGAAAAAACTAAGCAAATTAGTAAGGCAAGAACGTCCCTGAGTGAATCCATGCTGAGAAGAATTTATTAAATTAAATGTATCTAAGTGGTTTCTAATTTTACTAGCAATAATTGACTCTAGTAGCTTTCCTATGATTGATGTAAGACTAATGGGACGGTAATTGGATGCTATTGATTTGTCACCTTTTTTGAAGATCGGAACTACGTTTGCAAGCTTCCAAGCTTCTGGAACTATACCTGTCTCCAATGACTTGTTAAATAAAAATGTTAATGGGTAACTTAACTCATCCCTACATTCTTTTAATACTCTAGCATATACCTCATCAGGACCAGGCGATTTATGAGGTTTCAGTCTGTCAATTTCCTTAAGCACATCATTTCTACTTATAGTAACCGTACTTAACCTATTTTCTATACTATCGCTATATACCTTACGGACTTCTGGAAACTGTGCCAAATTTTCATTAGTGAAAACGGAAAGAAATTGACTATTTAATGTACTGCACATATCTAAATCATTTTCTGTCATTTCTCCTATCGAAGTTTTAAGGGGACCAATTACATCTCTAACCTTGGATTTATATAGTTGGTAAAAAGCTTTAGGATTATTTTTTGAGTCATTGGCAACCTTAATTTCATAATTTCTTTTTTCTTTCCTAATATCCTTTTTTACCTGTCTTGATAGATTCTGATAGTAAGCAAGTAGGTGAATTTCGCCTTTTCTAATTTTTCTATATATTCCTCTCTTTTGTCCTAGAAGATCTAATAGTCTATTATTCATCCATTTGGGTTGGTTCTGTGTTGATCTAAATTTTCTTTTGGGGATGTATTTATTTTGTGCATTGAATACTGACTTGATAAAATTATCGTATGTATCTACCAAGGTTGACGTCTCTTCCTGACTTAAGATGACAGGTGCCTGAGACGGGGTACACTCATTTGGACACCTGGATCGACTTAATTTTTTGACCATAGGGTCCGCTAATAGGGCTCTTCTTAACCCACCATAATTGGCTTTTCTAAAGTCAGGTATTAATGTTGTATTCTCTCTGGTATTACCTTTCCATTGTATATTAAAATACACAGAATTGTGGTCACTATTTCCTAGGTGGTCCCCTATCTCTACATTATTTACCATATGTTCATTGTTACTGAAAACTAAATCGAGAATATTATTACCTCTAGTCGGCGTATCTATGAATTGAAATAAAAAACTATCTTGTACTACCTCTATAAACTCCTCAGAATCAGAGTCTCCTATTTGATGCTGCCAATCTATATTCGGAAAATTAAAATCCCCCATAATGCACACATTGCTAAACCTTGATGCAATTTTAATTTCCTCCCATAATGACGTTCCGTCATTTCTACTCATATTTGGCGGTCTATACATAACTCCAATAACTATGGTCTCACTACCTTTGTTAACCTCTACCTCAGAAGCTCAGAGCCATGGATTTAGTCATGCTCTAAGTTTGTGTCCTATTAGCATAATTTAAAGCTTAGTCAAATCCCTAGTTAAACAACATAAGTGGCTGACAACACATGTCCACGAGGAATTAATCAAGGTCTATAACGTTCAAGCTTCTTTCAGTATTAAGTTATAAATCGAGATTAAGAATATGAAGGTGAGAAGATGGGAAATTAATTTTGATCGTTTCAGTACTGTAGTTAATTGACATTGAACTGTTATGTGGATGAAAATATGAGTATAAGCCATGTTAATAGACAGAATGGGTGTGGATGTGAGATCGAGAACGAGGACGGCAGTGAGATTGCTTGAGTAAGATATAGTGTACTTGTGATTGTAATAATAATATATACATACATAGGGTACGTACCATGAGTACCGTGTATGTAAACATACAGCGAGAAATTGTGTATCCAGTACAGGTACTGTACGTGTATGTGTGTGTTTGGTGAGGGTACACACACACACACACACACTAAAAGACTGTCCTAACCTAATTATGTCAGCTTCCGTTTCCGGTGCGTATGTCGTGTGAGGCCGTTATCATGGTCGTATCCCTTGTCCCACATCCTCCAGGTGCTGGTCTTATAACCCAAAGCCTGGATACTCACGGCATTTACGACGTAGTACCTCCTGATCATCGTCATATCTGGAAAGCTGACTTTATGATTCTCGTATCTTTCGTTACTCAAAACTTGCTATAAATGCATAGTTTTGTTTTAAGTAGTATACATTTATGATATCTTTCTTAAACAAGTACCGGTATTAAGTTGTTGGCTAAACAAGTGTTAAAATTCTCACCACATCGTAAGTGGCGAGTTTGAGAGTTACACGGACTTACAAGGAATAGTTAGTATCTCAAAGACCTTGTGGTCCATTCTATTTTCGAGAGAGAGAGAGAGAGAGAGAGTGAGAGAGTGAGAGAGAGAGAGAGCGCGCGCGAGAGAGAGAGAGAGAGAGACCGAGACAGAGATTTAACCCTTGTCTAGCGGGGTGTTTTGGGCTATTTTGGGCATATTCAGGCCCTCCTGAATGATCAATCAAGTATCTGCATGAAAAAAATGTATTTAGCAAAAATCTAGGCGCTAAAAGCTTCAAAATGAGACCAGAACGAGCTACGTAGCACTCGTGGTTCTCATACAGTGATACCAGTAACATGGGAGTTTAGCGTATTTCGGCATATTTTTCCCAGCTATGCTCACTACTGGCTACACTGCCGGCCTCTTGAGAACACAGGGAACATGAGTTAATGGGCGGCGGTAAGCCCTGGGAGTCTGCTGTCTGGCCCGCTGCGCTCCCGGCCATTTGCACTCGATTTTAACCCTTTAAAATCCTTAATAATGCTCCTAACTTGCTGCAAATTGGTGCACGACTTAAGTCGAGCGCCGCTCTTTAAGGGTTAATGATGAACGATGGTGCCATTTGTACAATTTGACCCATTTCGGTGTGATAAAAATATAATCTGTGACCCTTTACTGTACAGAGACCAGATCACTTAATTCCTTAGCGTCATTTCGGTGACTGGACATGACATACACACATTATTTTGGCATATTTTGGCATCAAAATCTAGCAAACTTCTGGAATATGAAATGAAAAAAGATTTAAGTATTTGACCTATCTAAATCTTACTCTACTCCTTCCCCCACCTCACTACGTGTTGCCCGTGAGCAACCCTCTGCCGTTCTGCGGGTCCTCGAAAGAAACTGAACTGAGCTGAGGACATTTTGATTGCCGAAGTCATCAAAGCATACAATGACTTAGTAATACCTAATTTTTTAGTGGTCACAGATTAAAACAAGGGGGTCGCACAAGCACTTTCTTTTGATAGTCAACTAGAATCTAGCAACATTTCTGGGGATCTCTTGTAATGGTATTGACAACTAAAGTTAAGGTAAATTGTAGTAGGCATTAGAATGATTTAATAGTTTAATTCAGAAGTAGCCCGAACAAAGTTGCTGACAAAGCTTACCAGTGAAAGTAGTGATTTGACTCCCATTACGGCCCAACTCTTCTATCTGCTGCAGTGTCGCTTCTTTCCTTTAGTAGTGATTTGACTCCCACTACGGTCCAACTCTTCTACCTGCTGCAGTGTCGCTTCTTTCCTTTAGTAGTGATTTGACTCCCACTACGGTCCAACTCTTTTCTCTGCTGCAGTGTCGCTTCTTTCCTTTAGTAGTGATTTGACTCCCACTACGGTCCAACTCTTCTCTCTGCTGCAGTGTCGCTTCTTTCCTTTAGTAGTGATTTGACGCCCACTACGGCCCAACTCTTCTTCCTGCTGCAGTGTCGCTTCTTTCCTTTAGTAGTGATTTGACTCCCACTACGGCCCAACTCTTCTTCCTGCTGCAGTGTCGCTTCTTTCCTTTAGTAGTGATTTGACTCCCACTACGGCCCAACTCTTCTATCTGCTGCAGTGTCGCTTCTTTCCTTTAGTAGTGATTTGACTCCCACCACGATCCAACTCTTCTCTCTGCTGCAGTGTCGCTTCTTTCCTTTAGTAGTGATTTGACTCCCACCACGATCCAACTCTTCTCTCTGCTGCAGTGTCGCTTCTTTCCTTTAGTAGTGATTTGACTCCCACTACGGTCCAACTCTTCTCTCTGCTGCAGTGTCGCTTCTTTCCTTTTAGTAGTGATTTGACTCCCACTACGGTCCAACGCTTCTACCTGCTGCAGTGTCGCTTCTTTCCTTTAGTAGTGATTTGACTCCCACTACGGTCCAACTCTTCTCTCTGCTGCAGTGTCGCTTCTTTCCTTTTAGTAGTGATTTGACTCCCACTACGGTCCAACGCTTCTACCTGCTGCAGTGTCGCTTCTTTCCTTTAGTAGTGATTTGACTCCCACTACGGTCCAACTCTTCTACCTGCTGCAGTGTCGCTTCTTTCCTTTAGTAGTGATTTGACTCCCACTACGGTCCAACTCTTCTCTCTGCTGCAGTGTCGCTTCTTTCCTTTAGTGGTGATTTGACTCCCACTACGGTCCAACTCTTCTACCTGCTGCAGTGTCGCTTCTTTCCTTTAGTAGTGATTTGACTCCCACTACGGTCCAACGCTTCTACCTGCTGCAGTGTCGCTTCTTTCCTTTAGTAGTGATTCGACTCCCACTACGGTCCAACTCTTCTACCTGCTGCAGTGTCGCTTCTTTCCTTTTTGGTCCCTCACTCTCTTTCATTGTTCATATAGAGTCTATCACCCTTTTCTTCTCTCGTAGCTGGCATTTCCTCCTCTATTATTTTCCCTCCCCCCGTTTCTCTCTCTCTCTCTCTCTCTCTCTCTCTCTCTCTCTCTCTCTCTCTCTCTCTCTCTCTCTCTCTCTCTCTCTCTCTCTAAATATGTGTATTCATGTAGTCCTCTCAACAATTTTGAAAGAAAGGAAAACCCTCAATAATGATAACCCTCAAAATAATAATAATAATAATAATAATAATAATAATAATAATAATAATAACCCCCAAACCGTGGGATCAGCTAGTTATATACTGTAATGTTGTTTGAGGTTGTCTGTCCCTCCTTGTTTTGGGAGTCTAAGGCCTACACTAACAAATCAAGGGTGTAAGAAGGGTGTATACAATCATAGGGTTTATTGATAGTGATCTACCTTTGTTCCATATATGAGATGAGTTTATTACTATAGAGTTTATTGATAGTGATTTACCTTTGTTCCTTATATTAGATGGGATTATTACTACCAATAACACTTTATGAGGGTATATTGTCATGGACATTGTAATTACCCTTTTCCTTATTTACTTAACACTTATGCTGCAGGCATATTTCCGCTATATTAGGGCTCATTCAGGCACTCCTGAATGATTGAAAAAGTGTCTGAATGAAATTAAATGTATTCAGCCAAAATCTAGAAGAAAATAGCTTCAAAATGACACCAGAACGAGCTTCGTAGCACACAGGATTCATCTGCAGCGCTACCATAGACATCGGCAAATATTCGCAAACACTGAGTGAATATCGCTAATGTCGCGCTACATTTGCCTTTGGCTGCGCTGCATATGTCTAGCGGGACATGGCTGATATCCCTCAGTGCCACGGCCGCCTGGCTAGAGAGCGGAAGGGGGCATGCCGCGCTCCCACTCACTCGAACTCGTCTCCACAGGCTTTAAAAGCCTGTAAATTGCTATAAATTCCCATGTATATATATATATATAAATATATATACAGGGTGTCCCAGGAGGAAAGAGATAACTTTGGGAAATGATAGAACAAGGTATTCTAAGCATAAAATATTTTATAACAAAAAGTCCAAATTTCAACTGTTAAAAAGATATTGAAGGTTTTATGTAGTGTCCTCCCCCGCATCACTGTAATGGACTCATCCATGTCAAATAGTTTCCAACTACTCCAAAGTGAGCTAATAATTATGTCTATAATAATTTTGCAACTTACAGAATTATAGTATCTTTAGAATAACATGGTAACATCATTGAAGAAAGATGGAGGTGTAGTAGGCACTAGGACAGCTAGGCCAGCCTTATGGGGAAATACTGAAGAAAATACAATTTTTAAAATGCAATATCTCTATAACGGTCGATAGTTGGACTTTTTGTTATAGAACATTTTAAGCTTAGAATATTTTGTTCTATCATTTCCCAAAGTTATGCCCTTTCCTCCTGGGACACCCTGTATATACAGTATATATATATATATATATATATATATATATATATATATATATATATATATATATACTGTACAGTATATATATTTAAGCTATTATTAGTGTACCATATAATTCTTCTGAAATTCACACGGTTATAGGCGGTATGAATCATGTTGGCCAATGAGCGATACATGGAAGTATAATCCATAGCTCTAAAAGATCTTAGAACAAAGTAAACCTAAAGTGATATAGTGTATATACACCTATTATCGTGAGAGTACGGCGCGGGTATATTCTTATTTTAATGTATTCATATAAACTCAACTATAGACAATAGACAAGCTCTGATTGGATTTTTGGAAAGTTCATAAAAAACTTGCTATTTCATGTATAACCTATTGTTGTTGCTCAAAATTATTATTTACGATCATGAAAAGTCGGATGATGTTGGGAAAAAATACAACAAATTAGTCGGCGTCAGTTTTATCGAAGATTATTTGATTTTCTTTTAGTTTTGATACTGCAAGATTATAGATTGGCCTTTCCTCTTTCCATCGAGATATAATAAATTGTAGTAAAAGTAATTCTTGTTGCTCAAATTAATTGTAGAATTAATATTTTGGTTACGCCTTGATATTTTTAAATCGCCAAGTACCGTACCAATGTATATTTTAATCATATATAAACAACTACCGGTATTGATGATAAATAAATTATGATGACACATTTGGAATGAGCATGAAAAATGCTTCTTATTTCATATAGCCTATACAACAAAATATTGCACAGCATATGACAAAATAATTATGCCGGTGTAAACTTGGAAAACTATTAAGTATTTCTTATATATCCATTTTCAATGCGATATTTTGATGTTATGGGATATTTTATCTGGTTTATAATAGTATGGGTCTTTCTCTATCTCTTGATGTAAAATACATTGCATGTAGAGGCGATATTTGTGGGGTAAAACATAGTGATCAATATATGTGTATCGTTTCGCGGTAGCGCAAATAGCGCTGGAGAGTGAACAGTAGGTGTACTGTAACTACTAACTCAAAGACTTATGTGAGAGTGAGAGGGTTAAAGGGATGATGACGTTACACTAGGCTGCCCTCGTAATACAGTGCCGATACAAAAGCTGGTCCAAGAAAACATGGACGTGCTCAATAGATGATATAAATGCTACAAACACCCCTGCTGCAGTTCAATGTTAAATTAGCATTTATTTCAGGTATGACACAAGTTGTACAGTACTTCCACCCAAAACTGTTATACCCACCCACATGATACATCCTCACACGGCTGATAATAAACCTTCAGCACAAAAAATAGTCATGCTTGGTCCCAGGGTTACCAACACAAATCAATATACTGCTAGATCAGCTCTCAAAAGTCGCTAGAATCTCGCTAGATACTGTAGTAAATAAATAATGCCAAACATCGATAGAATAATACCATAATCTTTAGAATGACCCTTAAACCCGTACTCTACTGTAGGATACAGTAATAAAAGTCCCCTGCAGTCCCAAGCACTGTGGCCATAATGGCAAGATAGAACAACTTTCCACCTCAAGAGATGCAGCAAGGCTGGCTCTCCCACCCTTCAGTGGGTCTTATATAAGCTGAGAAGTGTTGCCATATCAAGAGCAGTGCTCAAACGGTCGTGGTACCAGGTACAGCCTTGTACAGGCAGTTACAAGGAAAGTACATTACTGACGGCTCCTAGCCGTCGCTGGGACTGGGGAGTGACTTATCTACTGACGGCTAGTAGCCGTCGCTGGGATTGGAGGGGTTAATATGATTAGAATCTATAATATCACTAGGATTCATAAAACTAGCTGTAAATTGTTATGCTAGATCGAAATAATACTTCTGGATGTAGAGGTAAAGAAGAACAATTGGCAACACTGCTATTAGACCCACTGAGTGAGCAGACCCGAGACTAGAGAGACTACGGAGGTCTCGGTCTCTGGTCTCGGTAGACTCAAAGATCTATAATTATACACAACCCCATCCTCCCTCCCTTCCTTCGCGACCGAAATAGCCCTTTCGGCTGGTTTTTACGTGTCTCAAGAGTACCTTATTAATATAGGGTCTCGCAAACTTGGTAGATAGACGCCATCTTGACTCATGAACAGGTACTGTAGCCCATAATGGCATTATCTGTACCATTTATTATTATCCTTATGCTACTAATATTGTTATACTAATACCTCTTTCTATATCACTGTCTATCTATATAACTTCATCAACTGTTTGACTACTACAGTGCATTTAAGAGAAAGAGACTGAAAATCAAGGAACCCATCCTCCTAATATTGCACATTGACAATTATAAATTTTGGGATATTCTGATGAGGAGAGCTATGCTCTTTTAATCCATAATGTTTGGCATTGTACCGGTAGGCTACAGGATTTAGCTAGGTATACAACTATACAATTTTTTTCTATGTCTCAACCTCAGACCTGTAGGCTGTTCAGTAGCCTGTAACTCTTACGAGGCCCCGAGATTATCGATTGAAGCTTCGAGATGTTGGGTGCTTCATACTGTCACACTAGAGCGACTCAGTGGAGCTTGAAGGTGTTGGTTGCTTCCTTTCTGCCACACTAGATGAAGACACCTTATTTTATACACGTCACTTGATTGGAGAGAGCAGCTATACGGTCGTTCACAGCATCTTCAAATATGGTCGGGCATCTTGTATGCTATAGGGGGTGTTTTCTTGACGTGTCGGTGTAGCCAGGATACTTGTAGAACAGCAGGAACGATCAGATCACCTCTGAAAACCCCCTGACGTTTGGCGTGGACTTAATCTGAGGTCCTTTTGGTCTGTAGTCCACGACGCTATCCACTGTGCTATCGCCTCACCCAATGAATAGGTTAGCGCTTTAAATATCATAGGACACACTTTAAACCAGTATCGAGGAGTAAACATAGTATATTTTCCCCTCCATCCAAACAATCTGAAAAGGCTGCATGGGTACACTGTAAAGAGTGTGTTCGAATGTAGCTAAACATAATCACATACTTGCAATCGTTTACGTGCAGCCTACTCATTTAAACATATAAACCGACCATTACTTTTTTATGTGTACAATCTATGTTAACCCTTTCTGTACTAGCGACGTCTGTTTGATTATATTCTAGCTATATTTAGACGATTTTGTGCAGCTTCAGAAGGATCTGTGGTACGGCACTTAAAAGGGTTGATTGAGATATTTCGAAGCCTTGTTATTGCTAGAGATCCTTCCTGAACTGAATACAATCTAAATAAACTGAAAATGATGTCGACGGTACAGAAGGGGTTAATTAGATTATTACATTGGAACGCACTATTTTGATAGTGTAGAAGCAATTAACAAATTAAAACAACGCTAGATTAAACAACAGACCAACATGAACTTACATTCGCCTTTCGGTGCCGTTCTGCAATAACGTTATTCTTTATCTTATCTGTTCTCTTTTCCTGTCTATCTTCATGCTAATCCTGTTATCTCTCTGAGGATTTCTCTTCTTACTCTGATTCGGTTGTATCTATACACCCGTTACTAAATAACTCTTTTGGAATGTAAAATTGCCCATACGAATGGTTTTACCCAATACGTGATTTTATGTATGGAATGGAATCCATGACAAATATTCGTGTAAGTTCGCTTTATACTGTATTTCCATATTTCAAATCATGGAGTTGGTGCTGATTTATGTAGACAACTATACCGACAGGTCTAACATTTTATGTTGGTTGTGGTTTTACTTCACACTCCTAATATATTCAACCGATGATGCCCGAACACCCAACCTATAATGACGATTTCACTATAATGACGATTTCTTCCTTATTTTATGGCCACCATTAGATAATTATATTAAGATCAGGAAGGATCTGTGTTAGAGGGTTAATTGACAGTTTTACCCCTTTTATTGATAGATAGATATCCTTTCTAAACAATGTACAATAGGTATATGTTATTGATAGATAGATATCCTTTCTAAACAATGTACAATAGGTATATGTTTTATTGATAGATAGATATCCTTTCTAAACAATGTACAATAGGTATATGTTTTATTGATAGATAGATATCCTTTCTAAACAATGTACAATAGGTATATGTTTTATTGATAGATAGATATCCTTTCTAAACAATGTACAATAGGTATATGTTTTATTGATAGATAGATATCCTTTCTAAACAATGTACAATAGGTATATGTTAGCCAGAATATAAACAATGTACAATAGGTATATGTTAGCCAGAATATAATGTACAATAGGTATATGTTAGCCAGAATATAATGTACAATAGGTATATGTTAGCCAGAATATAATGTACAATAGGTATATGTTAGCCAGAATATAAACAATGTACAATAGGTATATGTTAGCCAGAATATAATGTACAATAGGTATATGTTAGCCAGAATATAATGTACAATAGGTATATGTTAGCCAGAATATAAACAATGTACAATAGGTATATGTTTTATTGATAGATAGATATCCTTTCTAAACAATGTACAATAGGTATATGTTTTATTGATAGATAGATATCCTTTCTAAACAATGTACAATAGGTATATGTTATTGATAGATAGATATCCTTTCTAAACAATGTACAATAGGTATATGTTATTGATAGATAGATATCCTTTCTAAACAATGTACAATAGGTATATGTTAGCCAGAATATAATGCAAATGACACAACCGTACCAAAGTGGCTAAGCTGTGGACTTAAATATTGAAGTCACAATGTTAGTGTAGTGTATGTTGTAGTCGAGGTTTATCCGATTATTTTGACCTCCATCATGAAGCAAGCCTTCGTGATGGAGGTGAAAATTAGCAGATTGAGGTCAACTCTGGTGACCTCTAATCTGGAATAGTCAAGTTAAACCAAGAGTCAGAAAATTACACTTTATCGTATCAAAGTGATGAGCGGATAACTATATGTAGTCCCTTTACACTAGCTGATCCCACGTTGGTGGTATAAGAGCTGTATTGTGGTGTACAATAGTTTAACTTATTTTTGAAGATTGTTTATATATTTGTTTAAAAAAAAATTGAAGATTGTTTATATATTTGTTTTAACAATTTATTTTAGTTTTCCATATAGACCACATTCAAGCTTTATAAAACGTTTCCCTATCCCCCTTCAAGGGAAGAAAATAAATTCATAGATAAATAAAACGGCCCACCGTACTCTCTTCCAAGCTTAATTTGCACATTTTCCGGTAGAAAAATTTCCTCATCGAAGGCCGTATTCTCCTAAATTGCAGGTTTGCTAACGCTCGCCAGGAAATACAGACACTTGAATAGTGGGAATCCTCTTACAATCGCCAAACTAATTGGGCGAAACTCCTTAAAATCGTCAAACTGGTAGGGCGATATGGGAGGTTCCAGACAGACCAACCTCGGTTTGGACAATTGTCCCTACCAAGGATACAGCGAGATCCCGTGTTGTCGAGTTGTAAAGTACTGTAGGTGTAAGCGACCAAGAAACAATATGGGTCTTCTTGTTCATTAGGCATTCATTTTCATACTAATTATATCTAAAATGTGTTAGTGTTTTCTATAATCATGCGTTGTGCATAACTATCTATATCCAATACCCATATTGTTTGGTAGTCAAATAAATGTCCATATACAGCAGATATTGAGGTTAAACATTCTCAAAAGTCTGAATTATCGTAAATCAACCACCCTCTTCTTCCCGCTAATAATAGCTCCATTAAAACTATTAATCTACGTGTGTTACTTTTGTCACTGACTTACATTTATAGTATGGAACTGCAATCCATACCTGCAATATATTGTAGGCATAGAAATGTGAACATACATTTATAGTATGGAACTGCAATCCATACCTGCAATATATTGTAGGCATAGAAATGTGAACATACATTTATAGTATGGAACTGCAATCCATACCTGCAATATATTGTAGGCATAGAAATGTGAACATACATTTATAGTATGGAACTGCAATCCATACCTGCAATATATTGTAGGCATAGAAATGTGAACATACATTTATAGTATGGAACTGCAATCCATACCTGCAATATATTGTAGGCATAGAAATGTGAACATACAACATATTTGTCCTGATTAGAAGGCTACTAAGTGGTGGACATAGCCAGAGTATCGATATTAAATTGTCCAGAGGGCGGGGAAATGGCGCCAATCTGCTGTAGCGGGCACTTGTATCATTAAATTGATAGGGAGAATTAAGATCTGTCGCTATAAATGGTGGTGTGATATCGGCCTCTGTATGTGTTTTGTATTAAGATCTGTCGCTGTAAATGGTGGTGTGATATCGGCCTCTGTATGTGTTTTGTATTAAGATCTGTCGCTATAAATGGTGGTGTGATATCGGCCTCTGTGTGTGTTTTGTATTAAGATCTGTTGCTATAAATGGTGGTGTTATATCGGCCTCTGTATGTGTTTTGTATTAAGATCTGTCGCTATAAATGGTGGTGTGATATCGGCCTCTGTATGTGTTTTGTATTAAGATCTGTCGCTATAAATGGTGGTGTTATATCGGCCTCTGTATGTGTTTTGTATTAAGATCTGTCGCTATAAATGGTGGTGTGATATCGGCCTCTGTATGTGTTTTGTATTACGATCTGTCGCTATAAATGGTGGTGTGATATCGGCCTCTGTATGTGTTTTGTATTAAGATCTGTCGCTATAAATGGTGGTGTGATATCGGCCTCTGTATGTGTTTTGTATTAAGATCTGTCGCTATAAATGGTGGTGTGATATCGGCCTCTGTATGTGTTTTGTATTAAGATCTGTCGCTATAAATGGTGGTGTGATATCGGCCTCTGTATGTGTTTTGTATTAAGATCTGTCGCTGTAAATGGTGGTGTGATATCGGCCTCTGTATGTGTTTTGTATTTCCGTCAAAACAGCCTATTTTTGTCTTAATCCCACCACCCTCCATTGCTGCACTTCCTCATCACCTGTTTCCCATTTCCTTACTTACCGATGTTTTTGCCTCATCTATCGTTATATATTTAAGTTTATTATTATATCCGGTAAAGGTGATTAAGGATATTGCGTGATCGTCGTTGTGTATGTGGATGTGTGTCTGTTTGTTAACAGAACACACATATATACGGATAACTCAGAAATATGATTACTGATTAGTACCATGCCTTCATGCGATACCCAAGTAGAAAATGTTAACTTTTGACTAAGTTAGATGAACTCGCCGCTCCCTTAATTATTCATTATCCCACAAAATAGTCTTGGACATTATTCTTTCGTTTGAATCGATACATACTGTGCTATATCTCTTGGTTATCAAAACAATTCACAAATACTATTATTTTATACTAGGATATCTAAACACATGATTTGGTTGGCTAAAATTGTATTTTTAGCGTAGTTTGGTAAACATACAGAGGAGTTCATGTTATAGTTATGATGTTAGGACTCTCTCTCTCCTAACAGACCTTGCAACTCATTCCCCTTTTAGATATGCTAGATTTTACCTCAATATTCTTGTGACTCACCGTGTTACTTACGAGTACCGGTACCTCAAGGACTTCACATCAAAGCTGTGCAATGTTTGCGATGATTATATACACCACGACCATTCATACATACACATGCTTTTATACTCTCAGCCGGGCTCGAACCACCGACACGGTAGAGCACATACCTTCGCCTTCACGGGCTGGTTCTTTACCATTATTATTGAAGGACGGACATTCAAGAAAACCCGGAAGGCTCAAAGGCTAAAGTCAACAATCTACATCCCCCCACATTGAACCACAAGGAAGATAGAGAGGGAGACCCAGCAAACAAGGACACTCTCTATACCTCAGGATCACATACCGAACATTGAACCACAAGGAAGATAGAGAGGGAGACCCAGCAAACAAGGACACTCTATACCTCAGGATCACATACCGAACATTGAACCACAAGGAAGATAGAGAGGGAGACCCAGCAAACAAGGACACTCTCTATACCTCAGGATCACATACCGAACATTGAACCACAAGGAAGATAGAGAGGGAGACCCAGCAAACAAGGACACTCTCTATACCTCAGGATCACATACCGAACATTGAACCACAAGGAAGATAGAGAGGGAGACCCAGCAAACAAGGACACTCTCTATACCTCAGGATCACATACCGAACATTGAACCACAAGGAAGATAGAGAGGGAGACCCAGCAAACAAGGACACTCTCTATACCTCAGGATCACATACCGAACATTGAACCACAAGGAAGATAGAGAGGGAGACCCAGCAAACAAGGACACTCTCTATACCTCAGGATCACATACCGAACATTGAACCACAAGGAAGATAGAGAGGGAGACCCAGCAAACAAGGACACTCTCTATACCTCAGGATCACATACCGAACATTCAACTGGTCTCTCAGCCAATCACGGGCCAGAACCAACTTGAAAATCGGTTCAAAACTTTGTGAGATATCTTGTTTACAAACAGGCAAATCAACAGAGGCAAAAACATAACCTTCGTCCTACTTAGTTGGTGGAGGGAAGTATAGCTATGTGCTCTACTGAGCATACTTAGTTCCAAACTGTATCTCAAATATATTGCATTTAGGTTATGAGTCATATTATTACATAGTCTCTCTCTATATTTCATTATACACACCCACATAAAGTTTATTTGTACTGTATATAATGATGACCTCAGCTGTTCTCTCACACATAGATAACCTACATGTTAAAACTAGGCTAAAACTCACTGGCAAGCAGCCGAGAGGTAAAGTACTCTTGGCTACATGTTTAACTTGAACACTTCCGCACACCCACACATACTGTACTCAGACACATACACACTAACACATACACAGTGACACTATACATATTCAAATACACACATAAACTGTATATACACATATTCAAATACACACATAAACTTTATCGTCAGACCAACGCTGTATCACGCACGAGCTTGAACACACATAGCTTACAGCCACACTCATACATCACGTACCA
This sequence comes from Paralithodes platypus, assembly GCA_032716605.1. NCBI lineage: Eukaryota > Metazoa > Arthropoda > Malacostraca > Decapoda > Lithodidae > Paralithodes > Paralithodes platypus. The sequence continues at coordinate 49,533,931 of CM064548.1, forward strand.
CTACTGTACATTATAGTCCACATGCATACTTAACTACCTGGTACAAACTCACTCTCACTCGCTCTCTCTCTCTCTTTTTCTTGCTAGCTCTCTCGCCCTAGTCTCTCTCTCTCTCTCTCTCTCTCTGTCTCTTTCTTTATCGCTCTCTCGCTCTCACTCTCTTTCTCTCTATCTCTCTCTCTGGGACTATGCCTGATCAGTGGAAGCTTGGCAACGTAACACTGATATTAAAAGATGGCAGCAAATCCGTCCAATTTGCTTAACCTCAGTTGTATGTGAAATGCGAGAAACACTCTTAAGAGACAGACTCGTAAATCACTTAGAGGAAAACAACATACTTAAAGATACTCAACACGGCTTTCGTAACAAACGCTCCTGCTTAACAAACCTCTTAGACTTCTTCCACGATATCCTCAACCTCTATGATGAGAGTAAAGCTGTAGATATTGCATACCTTGATTTTCAAAAGGCCTCTGACAAAGTTCCCCATAAACGTTTACTGCTAAAACTAAAAGCGCATGGAATACAAGACGGTGTGTTGAAATGTATAGAAAATTGGCTCAGCGACAGAAAGCAAAGCGTAGTCATAAACGGTAATGCATCTGAATTGACCAATGTAAGTAGATGGGCAGGGATCGGTACTATAGCCAATTATCTTCCTAGTTTACATCAACGACATAGATGAGGGTCTCACCTGTACAATCTCGAAGTTTGCTGACGATACAAAAATTGCAAATAGCATATTCTCAAAAGAATAAGTTGACGATATGCAACACAATCTAGATAAGTTGTCATGTTGGGCCCAAATTTGGAAAATGAGTTTCAATGCGGATACATGTTAAGTACGGTAATCCATATCGGAAACCGAAATGAGAAAGCAAACTATTCGATGAATGGCACCCAGCTTAAGATTGTAGACAGAGAAACTGATGTGGGAGTAACAATGTTGAGTAACCTAAACCCCAGTCAACAATGTACAGAAGTTGTTAAGAAGTCAAACAAAATAATTGGCTTTATAGGCAGGTCATTTGAGCATAAATTCAAAGAAGTAATCCTAACTCTTTACAATTCTTTAGTCCGCCCTCTTCGGGAATATTGCGTTGAATCCTGGTGCCCTTACTACCAAAATTATATAGACAAGCTAGAACGACTTCAACGTAGAGTTACCAAAATGATACGTAGCCTAAAGAACAAACCGTACAAGGAGAGTCTTAGAGAATTAAATATATTTCCTTTAACCCAGCGCAGATTAAGAGGCGACTTAATTCAAGTGTTCAAAATCATCAAAGGCATCGACAATATGAACAGTATTAAGTACTTCACTATCGACCAATCTAATCGCATTCGGGGAAACAGTTGCAAAATTATTGGTAAATATTTTAAATCACACGATTCGGACCTAGGATACTCACACCGAAATTCCGTACACTAAGCATTAGGCTATTAAGACACTTATAACTGTGTTATGTTACTAACCCAACTTTCCTCTACTAACATTTCCTAATCCTGCCACGGATATTAGTTCCAGGGCAATAGTTCCCTTTCCATGTTTCCTATACCCGCTCTAAACCACTGTTTAGACACTTGATCCTAAGTATTTTGGAGGACAAGCATTCTAGAGGGGTCGCAAGAACTGTTGTTACTTGATTTCCTTTGTACTGTACTCTCTCTCTCTCTCTCTCTCTCTCTCAACATAGTAGGCCGTTTTATGGTTTTATAATGTGTCTGGCCACGTAAGGCATTAGGCCCGGGCCAGATCTTAAGAGGCTTACATAACCTGTGTACATTGAAGCGTGACCGAGTGAGGCACGGGCAGGATTTATGAACATGAGGTGTGATGATTGCAGTGTACACGTGTACGACTGTACGTGGATCCTGACCTCGTTACCGCAGGTCTACACACCCAAGGACGCGGTGGTGTACATGGGAACTCCCTGGGAAGGTAGAGATAAGGGTGGGGGAAAAGGAAGTAGTGAGGATGGTTATAAAACAATAACACCACATATTGCCGTAAGTAATACCTTATATATATATATAGAGAGAGAGAGAGAGAGAGAGAGCATGGGCTATCTTAGTAACAAAGGAGGTTGTCGGAGTGAAAATGGTTAGCCTTTTGAGTTTATCATGATACATTCTTCCATTTTATTCGAAATATTATTAGGTGCTTTAATTAGGTGCATAATGGATCAGTAAGAGTTATAAGTATAAATGGAAATATAGTTTACCGCTTAAATTGCTATACAACCTTACTAATCTGAATACAATCTCTAAATAGCAAGAATAAATTAAAACGAGACCCCATTTTACTGAGAGGGTTACACAGGGGAGAAGGAGGGTAATGGAGAAGTTATTTTGGAGGAGGAATGGAAATTATAATCCAATCATTATATAACTGGCTATTATATAACTGGCTATTATAATCCAATCATTATATAACTGGCTATTATATAACTGGCTATTATAATCCAATCATTATATAACTGGCTATTATATAACTGGCTATTATAATCCAATCATTATATAACTGGCTATTATATAACTGGCTATTGTGATTGTCAACATAATATAATAATTGTTATAACGGGATCAGGCAGAAAGGGAGCAAAAGAGGGAGTTTATTGACATCATTAGGGAATGGAAGAGAACAGCCAATATATTTATAGGGCAGACTAAGGGGCAAAGGACAGCCAGGTATAGGGACGCTGGGAGAATGTTTGTACGAAGGAAGGGAGGAGTGGAGACAAAGAGAGAGGAGAAGGAGTGGAGACAAAGAGAGAGAGAGAGAGCGCGCGCGAGAGCGAGCGCGAGAGCGAGCGAGCGAGCTAGAGAGAGAAGGGAGGGTGACCAGAGGGAGACGAACCTTAAAGAGGAAGTGCGAGGAGGGCGGGTCGGGGTAAAGGATTGGTTAAAGAGGGAGTGTTGGACAGAGCTAAGGGCACGAATATAAGGGAACAACGAGAAGGCTGGCAAGAGGGGAACGGACATGGAGAAGAGAGGACAAAGGTGGGTTAGAGAAGGATGGGTGAGGAGGAGAGGAAAGGGTTAGGATAAAAGGAGATATAGACAGGGGGGGGCGCGGTGAACAAAGGAAATAGGACGAGGAAAAGAGGGAAAAGGACGTGGAACAGATAGACAAAGGCTTGGTTAACCCTTTGAAGCTCTGACGCGTTTTAGCAGTTTATTTTGGCTATCATTAGAGGATTTTATGCAGCTTAGGAAGTATCTGTGGGTATTAAAAAGGGTAAATACTATCTCAATTAACCCTTTGACTTCCATATACTGTTACTAATCTGAATAAAATCGTCTAATAGTAGCTAGAAACAGAACAGAAACCCGTATTGGAGCTTGAAAGGGTTAAAGAGGGAGTGATGAGGAGTAGGGGAGAGGGTTTGGGAAAGAATGGACGGTGTACGAGGAAAACAGGTAAAGTGTGAGTAGAGGAGAGGAAAATGGTTGGTTAAAGAGGTGGTGTGCACAGAGACATGGAACGGGGGGAAAATACACGAGAAAATGTGCTTAAGGGGGCCTGGGGAATATATGAAAATGTGCTTAAGGGGGCCTGGGGAATATATGAAAATGTGCTTAAGGGGGCCTGGGGAATATATGAAAATGTGCTTAAGGGGGCCTGGGGAATATATGAAAATGTGCTTAAGGGGGCCTGGGGAATATATGAAAAGAATGAAGGAGGTGTGAAAAAGAAGGGTAATACAACGGAGGAAAGAAAGTATATGGAAGGAAGGGAGACTAGGAGAAATGGGACTGGATAACAGGAGAAAGGGGACTGGAGAACTAGAGAAAGGGGACAGAGAACAGGAAAAAGGGGACTGGAGAACAGGAGAAGGGGACGAGAACATGAGAAAGGGGGATTCGAAAATGGGAGAAAGGGGACTGGAGAACAGGAGAAAGGGGACTGGAGTACAGGAGAAAGGGGACTGGAGGACAGGAGAAAGGGGACTGGAGGACAGGAGAAAGGGGACTGGAGGACAGGAGAAAGGGGACTGGAGAACAGGAGAAAGGGGACTGGATTACAGGAGAAAGGGGACTGGAGGACAGGAGAAAGGGGACTGGAGGACAGGAGAAAGGGGACTGGAGGACAGGAGAAAGGGGACTGGAGGACAGGAGAAAGGGGACTGGAGTACAGGAGAAAGGGGACTGGAGTACAGGAGAAAGGGGACTGGAGGACAGGAGAAAGGGGACTGGAGGATAGGAGAAAGGGGACTGGAGAACAGGAGAAAGGGGACTGGAGTACAGGAGAAAGGGGACAGGAGAAAGGGGACTGGAGGACAGGAGAAAGGGGACTGGAGAACAGGAGAAAGGGAACTGGAGACCAGGAGAAAGGGGACTAGAGAACGAGAAATTGGGGGTTAGAGAACAGGACAAAGGGGACTAACGTACAGGAGAAAGAGGACTAGAGAACGGGAGAATGGGGGTTGGAGATCAAGCGAAAGGGGGCTGAAGAAATGTTAACCGTAGAACAGGGGAAAGAGGACTGTAGACCAGGAGAAAGGTCCTGAAGGGGACTGGAGAATAGGATAATGGGGATTGGAAAAGAGAAAGGGGACTGGAGAAGAAGGTAAATGGGATGGAGAAGAGAAGAATGGGAACCGGAGGAAAACACATGAGTAAACATAAGATGTGGAAGAAAGGTTGTTTTAAGATGTTCGAGTGTTTGGAGGCGGTCCATTAGTGGCCAACCCCTCTGAGATCCAAGCAATAGTTAGATAGTGACTACTTTGAGAAGTGGAAAGCTATTTGAAAAGTGCTGCATCTCTGTGAAAACATGAGTACGGTTGTTAATCAAGAAACAAAAAAAGATCGCTTGATAAAGACAAGGTATTGCTGCTAAGACACGAACCTGGGATACTTATGGTACTGTAAAAGAGTCACGGTATATTAATCTCACCAGATTGATTAGATTTGATGGGGATATTTTGAGTTTACCGTTTTGTAATAGTGTTGTTAGAATTGTGTAAGACCATTCATTCACATTGATACTATGCATTACACCATTAGTATAGTGCAATTGCTAGTATTCTACGGGCTTTGCACCAGGTAGGCTACACTATATAATATAGTATTCTACGGGCTTTGCACCAGGTAGGCTACACTATATAATATAGTATTCTACGGGCTTTGCACCAGGTAGGCTACACTATATAATATAGTATTCTACGGGCTTTGCACCAGGTAGGCTACACTATATAATATAGTATTCTACGGGCTTTGCACCAGGTAGGCTACACTATATAATATAGTATTCTACGGGCTTTGCACCAGGTAGGCTACACTATATAATATAGTATTCTACGGGCTTTGCACCAGGTAGGCTACACTATATAATATAGTATTCTACGGGCTTTGCACCAGGTAGGCTACACTATATAATATAGTATTCTACGGGCTTTGCACCAGGTAGGCTACACTATATAATATAGTAGAATGAAAAGTAAAACAAAAATATGAATAGCATACAAATATTCTACAGTAGAATATGTTCATGTAATACATGGTGTAATAATATATCATGGGTAGAGATATATGAATGAAAAGAGGAAACTATACACCGAAAATACACAATTATCGATTACTCACTGGAAGTTTAGAAGCTGATCGATTAGCGATGAGTAAAGTAGAATGATTTGTTAAAATCTGCATAAAGAACACATACACATAATTATGATACTCTCCCTCTTTATATACAGTATATATATATATATATATATATATATATACTGTATATATATATATATATATATATATATATATATATATATATATATATATATATATATATATATACTGTATATATATATATATATATATATATATACCAGTATATATATATATATATATATATATATACTGCTATATATATATATATATATAAATTATATATATATATTATATATATATATATATATATATATATATTCTCTTTTAAACAGACGAGGTTAAAAGCAATAGCAGTTTCAGCATTCAGGATTTTATTGTTATAGCTTTCAATAGTTCTAACAATTTTCCTCTGGGGTTCAGAGATGAGGTACAACAGGTTAGCAAAATTCATGGTGGATCCAACGTTTCACAAGTAAACATCTTGCATCTTCAGGGAATGGAGAGGTAATGATTAGATTTTTTTTTTTTTTTTTTTTTTTTTTTTTTTTTTTTAGGAAGGAGGGGGAATAAGTAGAGGGTTTGGTCAGGAAGGTAAAGTAGGAAATTATGAAGTACAGTAGAAGGGAGACGGTTAGTGGGCCGGCCACCTTGCTGTATTTATTTAGGTTTTTGCATATTTTTACATAATTCTTCTGCCTTAGGCAGGTAAAGCTAAGCTAGCTAAGTTTTTCTTAAAATTTGTGTTTACATGATGTACTTTGGGATTCGTTTAGGTTTAGGTGAACATTTTATCATTATAATAATGTATTGGATTTACAGTTTTATGAACAGTATTTTTATTACAGTATTAAGTGTATAGTGGATCTGGTTCATTTCTTCCTATAGCAGTTAGGCTGCTAGGAAAGTTCCTATTAAAATTGTTTATATGTTGGTGTCTTTCTCTTAAATCATTGTATAAGTTTTCATTTATTAGTTCAATTCTTTCCGAAGCATGGACGTTGGTTGAGAGACTCAGACCAAGAGTGAGAGCAGTGGAAATGAATTACTTAAGGAGTGTGTGCGGAGTTACATGGAGGGATAGACAGACTAATGAGGAAGTAAGAAGGAGGTGTGGTGTGGAGGTAGATGTGCTGGAAAGTGTGAAAAGGAACAACTTGAGATGGTTCGGCCATATGGAACGTATGGAAAGCGAGAGCATGACTAAGAGGGTGTATGAGAGCGAGGTGGAGGGACAGAGGGGGAGAGGTAGACCGAATATGAGGTGGAAGGATGGAGTGAGGAAGTACATGAACGAAGGTGGTGCTGGTTGGGGGGAGGGGCGTCGACTGACTGGGGACAGAGGTGCATGGGGGCGGTTCGTTCGTGGCCACCCCTTCGGGGATCACGGCGTCAGGCAATAGATAGATAGATAGATAGAATTCTTTCCCAGATCTTATAGGGACAAAGCATCATATTTATACAAAATTCGAGGATCAAGAATAGGGAGGTGGGTGGAGCTACTGGGTGTGTGGTGGCTGTTCATTGGTGGAAGGCAGTCTATTCGCGAGACGGGCACTAAATCTTATCGGTGGTTGGTTGTTGGCTGTGGGTGGCTGTGATTGGTTGGTGTTGTCAGTTGTGTGCTGAGCGCGGAAGCGTACGGGAGGGGGGCACAGGGCGAGAGGAAGGGGGGCAGTATGCCTGCAGCGCTTGCCTGAAGGAAGAATTTGAAGGTCTTGTGTTTGGTTGTTGATGCTGGGGTTGAGTGTTTGGATGTATAGAGCTTCTAAAATAGCTAGTCTTCTGGGGTCTGATTCTTTGTCGAGTATGGTGGTTTGTTTGTCTAGGTCGGCGCGAGTTAGGGCAAGATGGTGGGGGGCTTGATAGTGATCTTTTATAGCGCCAGATTGAAGGTGGAGGGTTAGTCGACGGGAAAGGCGAGTCTGTGTCATTCCAACATAGGATAGGGGTCCACAGTCCCCAGAGGTGCAAATATGCTGGTATATCACATGATCGTCTTTCGGTTGGTTGGTGGAAATGGGGCGGTTACGGAGGACAAGGTTGGAGGTTTTAGGAGATTTGTAGTAAATAATGAGTTTTATTTTATTGTCAGGGTTGGTGGGGAGGACGTTTTGTGAATTATTTCTTTCATAATGGATTCGTCTGTTGTGTGGTCGGAAGACATGTAGTTTCTGTAGAAAAATGTAATGTTATTGGCCGGGTTGGTGCTAGGGGGGTCTTGTTTGTACCATTTTTCTAGGTGGTGGTTGATGGCATTGGTGATGTCAGTGTTGGAATACCCATTGTTGACTAGGACCTGGGTGAGCCTTTCCAGTTCATTGTGTGTGTCATTCCAGGTGGTGCAATGGGTGAGGGCTCTCCTGACATAGGCGGCGATGGTGGAGTAATGGTATCGTTTAGGGCATTCACTTTCCCCATTAAGACATTGGCCATTGTTAGTAGGTTTGGTGTACACTGTAGTTTTGAAGCCGTGGTCGTGGAGGGAGACAAGGAGGTCGAGGAAGGGTAGATGTCCATCGGTGTTTTTTTCGTATGTGAAGTTGAGTCCGGAGGCGGCCATGAAGCGCTGCTGGAGGTCCCTGAGTTCGCCCAGGTCCTTCACCCGCACGAAGATATTATCGATGTACCTGCAGTAGACAGTGGGCCGGTGGGCAGCCAGGAGTTCCTCTTCGATAGTTCCCATGAAGAAATTGGCGAACAGGACCCCCAGGGGGCTTCCCATCGCTACACCGTTCGATTTGCTGGTACATATTCCCGCGGGGGCAGAGGAAAGGGGACTCCTTGGTACATAGTTCCAAGAGCGTCTTCAGGGCCTTCTCCGGGATGTCCAGGGGGGGCGTATTAGGGCAGTGGTAAACTCGACGTAGGATAAAATCTATGGTCTTGTCAACGGGCACGTTGGTAAACAAACTCTCTACGTCGAGGGAGGCGATGATGTGGTCGTTAGCTGGGGGGGCATCTCGTAGAATTTCTAGGAAGTCATAAGCAGAGTTGAGGTTGTATTGCCGAGGAACAAAAGGGGTGAGGAGTTTGTTCAGGGCCTTGGCGGTCTGGTAGGTAGCAGTAGGGATCTGTGATATGATGGGGCGGAGGGGGTTCCCGGGTTTGTGGGTTTTTATAGTACCGTAAGCATAACCTGGGGTGAATTCGCCGATGAGTTTCTTCAGGTGTACGCCATCGGCTTTGGCGTTGATAGCAGTGATGGTGGTGTTGGCTTTCCTTTTTATTTCGTCAGTAGGGTTGCGAGTGATCCTTTTGAATTTGTTTTTATCACTAAGAATGTCGTCTATTTTCCGTAGGTATTCTTCTTTTCCGTGTATCACAAGGCAGGAGGCCTTATCAGCTCGTCGGATGATGATGTTGGGGTTCTCTTTAAGTTGTTTAGCGGCTTTGAAGTGGTGTTTGTTGAGGAGCTTGCTTTGGTGGGATCCCCTGGTTTTGGCGGCTTCTGCTAGTAGGGTGGGTTGTAGGGCTGGGGTGGTGGTGATCTTGCCGTCTTTCTGGAATCGTAGGATGTCATCCAGTAGGACTTCAATTTCAAGGCGTTTTCGGTGGGGTCCCGGCTTGGAAATGTAGTGGCAATTTAAGCCACTTGTGAAATGTTGGATCCACCATGAATTTTGCTAACCTGTTGTACCTCATCTCTGAACCCCAGAGGAAAATTGTTAGAACTATTGAAAGCTATAACAATAAAATCCTGAATGCTGAAACTGCTATTGCTTTTAACCTCGTCTGTTTAAAAGAGAATCTATTATCTGGCTATACTAACATATATATATATATATATATATATATATATATATATATATATATATATATATATATATATATATATATATATATATATATATATATACTGTATATATATACAGTATATATACTGTATATATATATATATATATATATATATATATATATATATATAGCAGTATCTATGGTGTAGGATCAAGCGTGCAAACACATTTTATGAGATAAATTTAGTGAGAGTGAAACAGATCATAAATATTTTAAAGTGAACCTCAGCAATGAGAACATTCCAGGAAATTGATGTGCAAGAGATAATGTTTTGTTATATTTGGATTGAAGCATAATATGACTAATCAGATATATACAACAAAGAAGAACAACAGATGGACGTAATATAATAAGAATAACAGTGAGTGTCGTGATGGCGGCGATGGGGAGAGTGGGAGGATAAATGAGGCGTTCAGAAGGGGAGGTGGTGAGAGAGACAGAGTGAGGAGAGACAGAGAGAATGAGAGTGAATGAGTGTGAGTTGGTGTCCAGAGGGATAAACAGGAGTGAGGGCAATATAGATTTTAAAGATAAGGATATGGCAATACAGACAAATACAGGTATTACACCTAAAAAACACATTGTTTACCACACATACAGTATATACCTAGTTACCTAGAGCACTCTAAAGCAAGGGAACACCTACACTCTCTCCCTCTCTTTCTCTCACGTACAGGGTGTCCTGCCAGTTTTGTTAAATACTTCCAAAATGAAAGATTAAGTCATTCTGAGTAGGGAAAACGCTAAGTAGTGTATGGTGGAACAAGATATCAATCCGTCAAGAAATACACCATCAAATCTTCAATACCTTTTTCTTCTTTCCGTGATGTTGAGATGAATATCATAATGAAGTTGGATTTAGTGTAATACTCAGTGGATGTTCCTATATATCGACAAGGTATATACCTTACCTTTGGATACCTTTGGATGTGTTTGCCGCTCCTCTAGCGGCACCAAGGAGCGAGACGCTCCTCGTTATGGATGGTGATTTGGTGCAGTAGACTGTTTGAAGCGACAGCTCGCTCCCTTGCGAGGATGGGCTTGTCTGGCACTTTTTGCAGTTCGACATCTAGGGCTCTCTTGAAGTTGTCTAACGAGATGTCCCTCATGTCTCTTACTCGCCGTGGGAGTTTGTTGAAGAGACGTGGGCCTCTGTGTGATAACCAGCCCTCTCGCAGAGAGCCCATAGCACCCCTGTTATTCATCCGGGGGATTTCGCATTCCCAGCCTCTCCTATCACTGAATTTCATGACTATCGGAGTATGTAGGTTTGGTACTAAACCCTCTGTGATTTTCCACGTGTATATTATTAGGTAACGTTCTCTTCTACGTTACAGGGAGTACAGATTCAGTGCTCTTAAACGCTCCCAATAGTGTAGATGTTTTATCGAACTTATATGCGAAGTGAAATTTCTTTGTACACTCTCTACGTCATTTATTTCACCTGCTTTGTATGGGGATGTTAATACGCTACAGTATTCAAGCCGCGGTAGCACTAGAGATTTGAAGAGCGTTATCATAGGCAATTCACCGCGTGTTTTAAAAGTACGCAGAATCCAACCCGTTAGACGTTTCGCAGCCGCCACTTTGACCTGGTTATGTGATTTGAAACCCATATTTTCAGACATTAATACCCCAAGGTCTTTCACACTGTCTTTCCGTTCTATTATGTGGTTAGATTCTTTTAAGTAATTTGTAATTTCTTAACACAATTATTATCTCCGTACCGTATTAATTGGAATTTTTCCTCATTGAATTGCATGTTGTTTTCCCTGGTCCACTGGAACACTACATTCATGTCTTCCTGCAGTCGGCCCGTGTCCTCTTGTGTGTTTACTATCTTGCTTAATTTTGTGTCATCAGCAAAAGACGACACCGTACTGTGTCTGGTGTTGGTATCTATGTCGCAAATTAGTATGAGGAACAGAAGGGGCGCTAACACTGTTCCTTGGGGCACTGAGCTTTTGACATCCGAAGGCTCAGAAGTGACTTGGTTTACTGCTACCGATTGTTTTCGGTTTACGAGGAAATTGTATATCCACCGTCCGATTTTCCCAGTTATACCTTTTGCTTTCAGTTTGTGGGCTATTATACCATGGTCACATTTATCAAATGCCTTAGCAAAATCTGTGTAAATGACATCCACGTTTTTCTTTTCTTCTAGCGCTTTAAGAATTTTGTCATAGTGTTCCAAAAGTTGTGAGAGACATGATCTTCCCACTCTGAACCCATGTTGACCGGTGTTGTGTAGTTCATTTGTCTCCATGTATGTTGAAATTTTGCTTCGCAGGACTCGCTCGAAAACTTTAATGATGTGAGACGTTAGAGCTACCGGGCGGTATTTTTTTGGTAGTGCTTTACTCCCTCCTTTATGCAGTGGGGCAATTATTGCGTTTTTCAAGCTATCGGGTATGTCACCAGTGTCTAGACTCCTTCTCCACATTATAGCCAGGGGTTTTGAGAGGTTTTCCTTACATTTTTTCATTAGGATCGAATTCCATGTGTCCGGGCCTGGTGCCGAGTGGGATGGCATGTTGGAAATGGCCTCTTCTATGTCTTTTGGACCGAAATCAATATCCAGCATCTGAGGGGTTTCCGTGGGGGAGGTTTCCATGAAAAATATATTTTGGTCTCTGATGACTTTTGTTTCATCAGGCTCACTGAATGCCATTTCATACTGCCTGCTTAAGAGTTCGCTCATTTCCTTTTTGTCCCCTGTGAAAGAGCCGTCCCCTTTGCTCAGTGGGCCAATGTTTGATGTTGTTTTAGCCTTTTGTTTGGCGTATGAAAAGAAGTATTTGGAATTTTCCTTTATACTTGCAATAGCTTTCCTCTCCTCTTCCATATGTTGTAGTTCATATGATATTCTTAGCCTTTGTTCAATTTCCACAATTTCTCTATCTATTTCGACCTTTTGCCTATCCTGTAGATTGTGATGTGTGCGTCTTTGTGTGAGTAATTTTCTTCTTCTGTACAGCCTCCTCCTTTCCCGATCTTGTTTGCTTCTTCGTTTTGTTTGTCTTGCAGGTATATGGTGGCTACAGATTTGGGTCATGGTTTCTGTTATTAAGACTAGACATTCTGCTGGTGTCAGGTTATCCATTAAATCTTCCCAGTCTATTTCCTCCATTTCTTGATTTACCTCTTCCCACCTAATGTTTTTGTTATTGAAGTTAAATTTACTGAAGGGGCCGGTTTTTGTTCTCGATTCTGAGGTTGTCTGTACACTTTCTAAGGTTGTTTTGATCTCAATTAATTTATGATCTGAGTATGTTGTGTCCGATATGTTAATGCTGTGTACTAGAGAGTCGTTGTTAGTGAAGACCAGGTCTAAGATATTGTTTTCCCGTGTGGGTTCAGCAATATGTTGGGTAAGACTAAAAAAATCACAAAGTTCAAAAAGCTCTCTCGTATTAGTATTTGCTTCTCCGGTGTTATTTGCCACTAACTGGTTTTCTAGTTGTCTCCATTTAATGTTTGGTAGGTTAAAGTCTCCTAGCCATATAATATTTGGTGTTGGGTTCCCCAGGGTTTCCACTTCTGATTTTATTTTGTTGAGCTGGGTTTTGAATTCTTCTCGGGATGAGTCTGGAGGCCTGTATGTAACAATAATTGCTAAATTTAGGGATTCTATTTTAACTCCAAGTATTTCCACCACTTCATTACTGTTATTTAGGAATTCAGTACATATCAGTGAGTCATGTATGTACAAGGCTACACCTCCATGTGATCTATGCGTTCTGTCCGCCCTATGTAGGTTGTAACCAGGAATCCATACCTCACTATCTTCCTGATCTTTAATGTGAGTTTCTGTGAGAGCCGCAAATATAGCGTTTCCTTCTTCTAGCAGGCCCCTAATAAATGGTACTTTGTTCGTGGTTCTATTTTTTAGGCCTTGGATATTTGCAAACAAGATTGGGGAGGGATTGTTTGGAGTACTATGTGTACCTAATAGTCTTCGGGATGTATTGGCCACTCTTGGGAGGCCAGGAGGTGCTCGAGGTGTTCTATGTGCTCTTCCATCTCCCTCAGTCTCTTCATCTTCATCTGCCCTTTCCCTCCTTGCCTTTTTCCTCTGTCTCGTCCTCGCATAGCTAGAGAGTTTTTTGGGCTACCATTCGTGTTAGGTCTAGCATATCTCCAAGTCCCTTTAATATGAAAAGCTGGGCATTTCATATTGTAGCAGGTCTTGCTCTCAAGTGATGTCTTGCAAAGGGATGGGTGGTGGTATTTGCAGGTTTCACCAAATCTACATTTTCTATGACTGGTTATGTTGTTGCAAATTTTGGGATGAGCAAATCTACATGAATTCCCATTATATTCGCCCTTTTGACCAAAGTAGCACCTTCTTTCCAGATAATATCTGCACACTGGTGTAGACAACCCCAGTAGGTGTGGCTGGGGCTGCAAGGGGTTATGTGGTGAGCTAAGTGTGGTTGTGGGTGATAGTGGGCTTGGTGTATGGGTGGGTGAGGCCTGCAGGGGGGTGGAGTTACGGGTCGGTTGTAGGTGGGCAGGTGGCAGTGGTGAGGGGGGAGACGATGTGGAAGGGGAGCCTGATATGGGGCTTGTTGCATCCTACATTCATCCTTCAATTGTATTTGATCAACAGCAGTAGGGTGGTCAATGGCCATAGATGGGATTAATGTGGGTGTTTTCTGGGTCTGGGGAGATGTGCGGCAGGGTTTGTGTATATGTAGGGTGCGAAAGGTTGTTGTTCGGCAGGCGATGTGTGTTGATGTGCAGGAGGCATTGTGGGCATTATCATGGGAAGGTGTGCGTGTGTGGGTTGTGATATTAGTATGGGCCCTGAGGCCCCAATAGTTCCCCATTTTCTGTGAAAGGTAGCTATGTCTTGGCTATATTTCAGTCTATCTTTTACTTCTGTATTTTCTACAGTCTGTATGACTTGCCATGTGATATCGAAACAACTATCGCAGAAATGGAGGTTCTTCCCTCTTGTATTGTACGCCTCATTTATTGGTGTCAATCCTATGCAAATCCAGTGGTATGGTTGCTTGCATATCCGACATGCGGTGCCTTCATGCATGTGTATATTCATCTTACAACTCGTACAGTTGTCTCTGGTAAACATATTTGTTTGATTTTTTGTTTTTGTTTTTGTTTTTCCACCCGCCCTTACATGGGGGAGAGAGAGAGAGGGGGGGGGCTTGGAGGACAAGGAGATGTTTGTTACACGGTTTGTGGGGAGTGTGGGGGGGGGGGAGTGCCACTCGTTTACCCTCGTTATGTTTAAACTTTAAGTAACTTTAAGTAACACTTTCAATAATTATCTTATGAAACAGAATTCTCACTGCCCTAACCACTTTTCCCGTTTTTGGTCGACTGTTTAACGGAATATACGGCACTCTAGGAAAATAACAAACTTTCCAGGCTACCTATACCTGTATAATATAGTATCTATTTTAATTTTCATATTTTACCTATCAACTTGATTCAACACTGCTCAGGTTCGAATTTTCACCACATTTGGTTGCGTGGGAGATCTTTCTCTCCAATAACGTCACTACTAACCTGCGATATGGTCGAGAAATAATCTGCACTGATTAATTTGTTTAAATATTGTTTTTCTCTGTTTGCTATTAATTACGATATTTGTTTTGTCGGTACCCTTTCCTGTCGAGGTTAAGTTTCGCTTTTGGTAAAATCGTATAGGGGGAGGGGAGGGGACGTGTCCAGGAGAGCGAGGGGATATATGTGTTTATGGTCTTTGCGGTCACTGAGGGTATTTTGTTTACAGCATACGTCCTGTTCCCAAGCTAAAAGTTAAAAGTTCCCCTGACTTTAATTCTCTGTATTATACTTTCCTAGTTTATTTACGTGATATACGATGTTCACTATCACTTTTAACTTAGGCTTCCTATTTTCCCATAGCCCTGTTTGATTTCATAGGACTATATAGCTAACACTTTGCTTTTGGGACGTAACGGTTTTTTCTTTCCCTTCTTCTTTCCACCCGCCTTATGGGCCTGCCCTAGGCCTGTCCTAGACCAGCGCCGTGGCACTGCTGTAGGAGTTAACAGATTTTTTCTCCAAAACGCGTATATCTCTCCAGATATTTTATCAATCGGTTCGATTTTGCACTTCACAGAACCGCGACACTACGTTTGTTTTTGTGTGTGATTTTTTTTGTGTACGGAGAGTGTGGAGAGTGGAGAGTACGGAGAGTGTGTGCTAAACATTTAACCTTCTTGATAGTACAGTGGTAGAGCACTGTCGTCCTGTTTGTGGGTCCCGAGTTTGATTCTCGGCATTTTCAATTATTCATCATTTATTAACCCTACACTGTACTTTGTGTGAGTGGTTAGATGTTAAGGACATTTGTAGAATATATATATATACAGTATATATATACCTGTGAATTTAATTTAGTTTATAATTTCATACAGGAGCGTGAAAACAGCATGTGTCATAGCCCTCCCACCACTCTACTGCTGTAGTTCCAACCGCTAACCATACTCTGAAGCCTGGATAGTATAATATTATGATGATACATAGACTATAGCTAAAACAACAACATGTGTCATAGCCCTCCCACCACTCTACTGCTGTAGTTCCAACCGCTAACCATACTCTGAAGCCTGGATAGTATAATATTATGATGATACATAGACTATAGCTAAAACAACAACATGTGTCATAGCCCTCCCACCACTCTACTGCTGTAGTTCCAACCGCTAACCATACTCTGAAGCCTGGATAGTATAATATTATGATGATACATAGACTATAGCTAAAACAACAACATGTGTCATAGCCCTCCCACCACTCTACTGCTGTAGTTCCAACCGCTAACCATACTCTGAAGCCTGGATAGTATAATATTATGATGATACATAGACTATAGCTAAAACAACAACATGTGTCATAGCCCTCCCACCACTCTACTGCTGTAGTTCCAACCGCTAACCATACTCTGAAGCCTGGATAGTATAATATTATGATGATACATAGACTATAGCTAAAACAACAGGAGAATTCGGTAAAGTGACAGCTCTCCCTTATGCCAGATATTAATGTGTATAACCTGCCAATATTGGTATCGCATAATTTGATGGAATGCTCTTTCAATTTAGAAAATAAAACACCAGTAGGCAAACTGGTCTGACAACCCAAAGGACATACAAATGCAGTGAGCCATGGAGTAATGACTTTAAACGTAAACACCCCCTGAAACTCTGTACCCATCTTGACGTCATTTTACTCTTATCGTAGGATTACCTAATCACTAGATATTTACACATTAGTTAATTTCATGGCCCACTGTGTAATGTCCCTACGATTAGATAAGCCTAAGCAATTTATGACGTTACGATTGTTGCAAAGTTTTAGGAGAGTATACAATCAATATTAATTATTTCATGGTCCACTGCTCTCCTCTGATTAATTCTAAGCTTTAATCTGGAATCGAGATAGGCTATTAACCATTAAATGTATAAAAAGAACCAGATATTTGTGATTTGAAATAATATTAACTGATGTTTATAATAAGCCTACTAAAATCATTGGAATTGAATGTAGGTTGGAGGTAAGGTTGTAAGCTATCAAGACAACCATTCTTAACCTCAGCATCACTAACTATCTAGCCACCCATCATATATGCCAGTCATCCAGGCAGATGCATTATCACTAATTACCAACCGTCTTTAGTCACTTTGACCATGTTGGCAACCATACACGTTCCTGTCATATGAGTATATCCACCTACGCACCGGCCTGCCAGCCCTACCCACCTACCTGCCCCTCCATAAGCCCGACAAGCAACAAGCCCACACAACATTATACATAGCCTGGACCTCTGTTTCACCCACCAACCCAAACACTATGGTTATTTATGTCCACTCACAGCTGAACTCCTTTACCGGTACCCATTCATAATAATACTGTTCCAAAATACACATCTTTGTCTCACCGGCCTTCCTGGGTAACAATAGTAACTTTTAGGACACTAGAAGGGAAAGTTTCTAAACTGTAGGCTAATGGTAATAATTACGTCCCTGTACTTTAGTTATATATATATGAAGGTCATTTGCATATGAATCAAAAGTCATTAACCTCGGCTAAATTACTAAGTTAAGGTACGGTGGACTAACTTAATTCGTGTTTAATTATATTTGTACGATGAAATTTCCCTTGTTTATTCAGCTTTAGGTGATCTGACTCCTTGGACCCTTTTACCTCAGTACCGTACATACTTTTCATTGTATGTGAAGCTGCACACCAATGAATGACAAATTATTGAAACAATCAAGCAGTTATACTTTACCGGTACCACGTTGTTGATATATGGCATATGGCACAAAGGGATTTGATCAGCTAAAGAACAGAGGAATAATAGTTTCAGTTTCAAATTAAAGAAGCACATGGATGAGATGAGTTGGATGTAAAAGTACGGTTAACATTCATGTGAGCCAGTTGCCATTCTATCAACGGTCTCTTAAGTTATTAACCCAAGAATGGCGACAATCGTTCCAAAATATTTTACTGGGTGAATGTGACGTTCCTTTCGGAAGATGAAACATAAAAAAATAAAATAAAAAAGAATAGAAAAATAAATGTAAATAGCCCCAGTGCTGGTAAAATAAAGGCAATATTTGATTATGTGGCATGTCTCCTTACCACCACCTCCAGTCCTCCTCTTACAATGTGTCTTACCTCCACCCCCTTCCTCTCCTCCCTCCCCCTTTCTCCCTCCACTTCCCTCTCCTCCTTAATTCTACGTTTTCCCATCAATTTCACTCCTTACTTCTCCCTCCCGCCTGAAATACGTCCAGTCACCCTCCTCTCTCCCTACCCCCGTCCACCTTCATACATGCACGAGAGATGGCTCGACTCGCCAGTGTCTTGAGAGACATCTGAGAGAGCACATCTATGGCACGCTCCCTTGTATGTGTTCGTCCCCTCTCCCGTCACAATTTTGCGTTTTTTCACTGGACATTTACTCTTAACACCTATTTTCTGGTTCTTCATTGTTCACATGTTCATTATAGCTCTACACATAGAATATACGCATATGATGCAGTAATATTGCTTTATATGGTCAATATAATTTTTTTTCTTCCGAATTGACCTTTAAAGGTCCCGCACTGGCGGATGTTTAAAAAACATGTCTGTCGCACTTTATGAGTTATATAATTTATAGGTAACAAGTTTATAGTAAAACCGAGGTCATCAATCAGAATATTAAAGAGAGAATACATTAGCTGGCAATGTTTCCATATATCTTTAACCCACTGAACCCCAGCGACGCATGGTTTGCGTCCGCAATGTATGTAACGCTAAACCCCAGGGATGCATAAGATGCGTCCTGGTTAATTAGTCCGGTCCTATGGCACCTAGAGGGCTCAGATTTGTATGGGAACTGTGTAAGTATCCCACGCAACAATGCCGATGGTTGAAATTTCTCAAAGTCCAACCGCGTGCGCGTGAGCACGCAAAAACCTGTTTTTGCCTACCCATTTTCCCTTGTTAATTCCGACTTTCGGGCGCACCGTAGGACCCCTTAATGACCTAGGGGATCGGTTTTTTGTGGGTTTTCCTTCATTTCTAACCCATTCCTGGTGTTTTTTGGATTTTTTTTTTTTTTACAACCCCCTGGTCCTGGGGTGTACATTTATTATTAAATAGCTGGGGTTCAGTGGGTTAACCAGACAGATTGACAGGGATGCAAACATAATTTTATAAATTGATGAGGGACTTGCAAGTTGTTCTTTATTACTCCCTTCCTACATATTCTTATCCCACCCCCCAACACACACACCCACAACATATTTATGTATAGCCTACATACATGCACATTTTAAGCCTGTTTGTAGTTTTTACCCTTTATACAGAAACATCCACACCTCGCATATAAGGTGGCAAAAATATGTGTGTGATAACCCGGGTTCGAATCCCGGTGGATCATATATACTTTAATTAATTTCATTGGGGGTGTGGTGGTGAGATTAATAAAAATAATATAACATTACACACAGACATGCACGTTTCTAGTACTTTGTAACCTTACGTTTGTCATCTACACGTACCGTACCTCTAAAACACCAATGCCGCATCAACATTTTCGAATCTATCTATGTTGAATAGAATGTTCCTGTTTTAATTCTTTACGATGTATAGTCGCCTGCAAAGATAAGTGGTATAATTTTTTATTGAACGATTCTGATACGCTGATAAAACATTTCCTCCCACCAAATAGACCGATTCAGCGTTTTCCTCCATCAATGTTCATGGTCTGATGTTATCATAAAGTAGTGCACTGAAAACCCTGCTCATAAACTGTATAATTTCCATTAAGTATTACTTTTAGAGTAATAGAATGTCGAGTCAATGTCTCTCTTTCTAGATTTATTTAATTAAATTATCAAGTTTTTCGGCGAACTATTTATTTTGACTGCATGCATTTCATGGGTTCAGTTAAACAGTTGGAGGAGTTAGAAAGGGCCATAATTTCTGTCCCAGAGTATACGTTAACACCACTCCCTTACACACGGAGTTCCAGCCCCCTATATTTATAATAGTGACATTATTACACTTCACATACCTTAACTGCCCACCCCCCAATCACACATTTCTGGCCCCACAATTGTATTCAATGGCGTCATACCTACCATACCTTAACCACCTCTCTCACCACCACCACTACCGTAAACGCTTCTACATAAATTATAGCCTCTCTGTACCGATAGTCTTTAACATTAAATAACATCCACGCATAAGAAACTTTACAACTACGGTCATTATTCATTATAATACCAGCTACAGAAATAATGAAATGACTCGATTTAGTCCGCGATAGCTTGAACAATCTTACGACAGCATTAGGCTAGTGACCGTGACTGCCACACCTTGCATTCTTAGAAAATACCTCCACAACTTCGATATTGTTTTCCTATTTTTATTCACTGTGATATTGCTCCTTACACACCCCGATGTGATTTACACAATAACACACACTAACTGAGTTAGAATATGTAAGTAGTTCGGGTGGTTTGTACAGTGATTTCATGTTAAGCCCAAAAGGTAAGATTAAGTAAAATTGTGAATGTGTTAGTGTTTTTGAGTGAATCAGGTTTTCTATGAAGTTGTGTAAGGATAATAACAAAGTGAAAATGTAAGTGTGAGTGTATATGCCTTTTGAGACCGCCTATGTCTCTACCCACCCACCCACACACCCAGCTCAGCCTCGCCACTCGCACACCCATCCAAAAATACCCATGAGTTAAACAGAGGTAACCAGTTGTTCCTTTAAGGGGGAGGTAGTCTCTTTTTCTGGACCTCCATCTCCCTCATGTTTAGCATAATATTTTTGCGTTTTAAAGACGTTCGTTCCGTTAGTTTGGTGATTTTAAGACCTTTTGCTTAATTTCTTTGTCAATTTTAAGATCTTTCGTGCCATTTAGGTGTCGATTTTTTCCTGGCGAGCGATAGCGAGCCTGTAATTATAGAAGGAACCATCCTTCGGCTGGGACATTTGTTTACCGAAAAATGTACAAATTTATCCTGAAAGGGGGTATTTTATCCTGAAAGGGGGTATTTATCCTGAAAGGGGGTATTTTATCCTGAAAGGGGGTATTTTATCCTGAAAGGGGGTATTTTATCCTGAAAGGGGGTATTTATCCTGAAAGGGGGTATTTTATCCTGAAAGGGGGTATTTTATCCTGAAAGGGGGTATTTTATCCTGAAAGGGGGTATTTTATCCTGAAAGGGGGTATTTTATTAATCTTGATGAAGGTATAGCGAGGTAACTCAAAAATATATTAATAGATACATATAGAGGCCCAAAAACAAGCACTACCCCCTTAAACCTCTCTTTGTCCTTCCTGCCCCTTCCCCTGAACCTTTGTGACCCTGCCACCCTCTGCCCCTGTCCCCCTTCTCTACACTCTATCTTGGTCCCTGCCCATTGCGGCCGCGGACCCTATTTTTCGCAATTTTACTCGTTTTAAAGCTTCTTTGAGTCTTTCCTCACATCGTTGTTGGCTATAGGTCCCGTATTTCTCTCTCTCTCTGGTATTCTCATTCTCCTATAATTATGTTGGTTTTGTCATCTCTGGCACCTTTAACGCTCCACTCCAAAGCGGCTGCCTCCAAAACATTGAACACTAAGACCAAAGTTGTTGCACAGAACTCAAATAAACAAAGTGATCCTGCCTGATTTCCGTTACACTCGCTAAGTAGGTCGTTTTACTGCATTTACGACGTTCCACACTAAGATAGATTGTCTAAAACGGAATGTAGCGGATTAATCCACCATTTACGACGTTCCACACTAAGATAGATTGTCTAAAACGGAATGTAGCGGATTAATCCACCATTTACGACGTTCCACACTAAGATAGATTGTCTAAAACGGAATGTAGCGGATTAATCCACCATTTACGACGTTCCACACTAAGATAGATTGTCTAAAACGGAATGTAGCGGATTAATCCACCATTTACGACGTTCCACACTAAGATAGATTGTCTAAAACGGAATGTAGCGGATTAATCCACCATTTACGACGTTCCACACTAAGATAGATTGTCTACAACGGAATGTAGCGGATTCATCCACCATTTACGACGTTCCACACTAAGATAGATTGTCTAAAACGGAATGTAGCGGATTAATCCACCATTTACGACGTTCCACACTAAGATAGATTGTCTAAAATGGAATGTAGCGGATTAATCCACCATTTACGACGTTCCACACTAAGATAGATTGTCTAAAACGGAATGTAGCGGATTAATCCACCATTTACGACGTTCCACACTAAGATAGATTGTCTAAAACGGAATGTAGCGGATTAATCCACCATTTACGACGTTCCACACTAAGATAGATTGTCTAAAACGGAATGTAGCGGATTAATCCACCATTAATAGTAATATAAATGTGTAATGTGATATTTTCCGATATTTTCTTAGGTATTTGTATAGTATGGGTTTTACTCTTACTTTGGATGGATGTAGAGGCAATTATTGTGGGTTAAAACAGCAATAACATATGTGTATAGTCTCGCGGCAGCCATCAGCCATGAGAGAGCCCGAGAATGAGCTATAATGTAAAATAAATATGTGTCTTCTGTGCGTCGTAGGATTAATGCCCTCATGGTTGTTTTCTTCTCTTTCCTTCAATATGTATATCGGTATTTGTGTATTACTTGTGTTTACTTATCTTCAATATGTATATCGGTATTTGTGTATTACTTGTGTTTACTTATCTTCAATATGTATATCGGTATTTGTGTATTACTTGTGTTTACTTATCTACAATATGTATATCGGTATTTGTGTATTACTTGTGTTTACTTATCTTCAATATGTATATCGATATTTGTGTATTACTTGTGTTTACTTATCTTCAATATGTATATCGGTATTTGTGTATTACTTGTGTTTACTTATCTACAATATGTATATCGGTATTTGTGTATTACTTGTGTTTACTTATCTTCAATATGTATATCGGTATTTGTGTATTACTTGTGTTTACTTATCTACAATATGTATATCGGTATTTGTGTATTACTTGTGTTTACTTATCTTCAATATGTATATCGGTATTTGTGTATTACTTGTGTTTACTTATCTTTTCACCCTATATGGTATACTATTAGGCTTAGGTTTGTGTATGTATTTTCTTATTTTCGTATTTTATCTTCGCTGATATTGTTGACCTCATATTATTTGTTTATTTGTGTTGGTTCATTTCGCTCATATTCTCGGTCTCGTCGTATGTTCTTCTTTAGGCTAACATCCACTCCTCTCATTAGCTTTCATTTTAGCAACGAATCTTTCATTCCCGTTAATTATACTTTCGTTATTATAATTTTGTAAGCTGTGACTTAACAAAACACTCTATTATGACATGTAGAAATAACAAAAGTTTATCTAAGAAATGATGCTATGGTAACAATAACAAGAAAATAAATGCCTGGTTCTTTGAAAACTGGTGATAATTATTGGTACATACGTTAAATTAGCTGATAATCAACTTGGGTTGGATAAGGATAGGTTTAGTTTGGTCAAGTGAATCCATATCAAATACGATTAAGTTCAGCTAATATAAATGAAATTAGGTTACCTTTTTTCAAGTAACTGTATTTTGTTCCTTTCCCGTGATATTTTCTTCCCTACACATTGTTTTAGCTGCCCCCACTTAACCCGTTCAGTACCAGTTCCTACACATTGTTTTAGCTGCCCCCACTTAACCCGTTCATTACCAGTTCCTACACATTGTTTTAGCTGCCCCCACTTAACCCGTTCAGTACCAGTCCCTACACATTGTTTTAGCTGCCCCCACTTAACCCGTTCAGTACCAGTTCCTACACATTGTTTTAGCTGCCCCCACTTAACCCGTTCAGTACCAGTTCCTACACATTGTTTTAGCTGCCCCCACTTAACCCGTTCAGTACCAGTCCCTACACATTGTTTTAGCTGCCCCCACTTAACCCGTTCAGTACCAGTTCCTACACATTGTTTTAGCTGCCCCCACTTAACCCGTTCAGTACCAGTCCCTACACATTGTTTTAGCTGCCCCCACTTAACCCGTTCAGTACCAGTTCCTACACATTGTTTTAGCTGCCCCCACTTAACCCGTTCAGTACCAGTCCCTACACATTGTTTTAGCTGCCCCCACTTAACCCGTTCAGTACCAGTTCCTACACATTGTTTTAGCTGCCCCCACTTAACCCGTTCAGTACCAGTTCCTACACATTGTTTTAGCTGCCCCCACTTAACCCGTTCAGTACCAGTTCCTACACATTGTTTTAGCTGCCCCCACTTAACCCGTTCATTGTTTTAGCTGCCCCCACTTAACCCGTTCAGTACCAGTTCCTTCAGCTATATTTTATACTGGCTAATGGACGATGTTTTCAGTTTAAGAAGGGCTTTTTGCAATTAACAGGCTTCAAACCATCCTTATTAACCCATTTAGCTACCATAGATATTTCTTAGGCTGCACAAAATCGTCTAAATATAGCGATAATAAAATATAAAGAACGTCAACGGTACAGAAAGGGTTAAATCGAGCCCAGTTTGTTTGACTATCACCAAGATAAGAACGCATCTTATGAAAGTATATATACGAATTATTATGATTACCGGTACATTGTGACCATCTTCAGTTTCAGTTCAAATTATTGATATTTATTAGCGGTATATACGCCTACTTATCACTAACGCCTCCTCAGCCCCTTCCGCGGCTCACTATAAGAGAACCGTGACAATCTGATCCCAGTTATTATCCAAACTCACTAGGGTATTACTGCTCAGTCAAACGATTCACACATATATTTATTTCGGAGGTAATTATCCCTCTCTTTACACACACAAACACACACACCCAGACACACACAAAGACACACACACACACACACACACTTCTGGACACTCTTATCTTGTCTCAGTCGATTTCCTGTGCTCTCTCTCTCTCTCTCTCTCTCTCTCTCTCTCTCTCTCTCTCTCTCTCTCTCTCTCTCTCTCTCTCTCTCTCTCTCTCTCTCTCTCTCTCTCTCTCTCTCTCTCTCTCTCTCTCTCCCCCCCCCCCCCCCCCCGAGGTCTTTGGTAACTCTATGGTAACTCTAATAACATCTGTTGACTTGCCTCTTCCCCTACCGACAGAGAGAGAGAGAGAGAGAGAGAGAGAGAGAGAGAGAGAGAGAGAGAGAGAGAGAGAGAGAGAGAGAGAGAGAGAGAGAGAGAGAGAGAGAGAGAGGAGAGAGAGAGAGGAGAGAGAGAGAGAGAGAGAGAGAGAGAGAGAGAGAGAGAGAGAGAGAGAGAGAGAGAGAGAGAGAGAGAGAGAGAGAGAGAGAGAAATGGTTGTGATGAGGCAGACACTCAGGAATGTGGGAGTGATGGGGAAATAGTTGAGTTTGTCGTATGAGGTAATGGGACGGTTTACAAAAACATTTTGTTTTTAGTCTCACCAAAGCTAATGGAAGATTACTGTAACGGCAATAGTATTTTCATTGGACACAAGACATACAAATTATATAATAAATGCCAATCATTGAATATATAATTTAATCGTAAGTACCAAGGATTTTCAGAAACACTAATTTGTGCAAGTAATGGAGTAGATAAAAGAGAAGTATTTAATATTAGTGTGGGAATTTTGACAAGTAATCATATAAATACTCTACTGAAAATATTGTGTACTTGTCAGATGTAGCATAAGAAAAAGTGGCTATTATAGTTAAACTATATTATCGATTAAATAGTAAAATGCTTTTATTGAATATTATATTATATATATTTACCATATAGTATTTATATATATTTATATATTACTGTATTATCACTGGTCTGTTTGACCAGGCATCCTAGGGAACGACAACAACAACAACAACAACGATTATTCATTGGAAGCATATACATAATGTATGATAATACACCAGTACCTGTTCATTATAATGTATGATAATACACCAGTACCTGTTCATTATAATGTATGATAATACACCAGTACCTGTTCATTTATAATGTATGATAATACACCAGTACCTGTTCATTATAATGTATGATAATACACCAGTACCTGTTCATTATAATGTATGATAATACACCAGTACCTGTTCATTATAATGTATGATAATACACCAGTACCTGTTCATTATAATGTATGATAATACACCAGTACCTGTTCATTATAATGTTTTATGTATCTGTGTAGCAGTGTTGCTAACTTGTGTTACCTATATATTGGCGGATATTGTCACCATATATTCTGGTAACATCCAATAATCATAAACCGTATATCTAATCTAAATTCAAGGAAGACCTAGAAATGTTCATATATTCCTTGGGGAAAAAACGTACGGTATTTATGACCAGACTTATTATCTTACATATAACATATATATTAATTCCGCCTTCCACCTACATACTTCCTTATCGGTATAACAGGGACCAAAACACCCACTGATAACAATTTGTCATAGTGCTCTCACATACTATATTCAAATATATATATTAGATTTTCATGTGACAATATTTCATTTGAAAAATATATGTGAAATACCATACTGTAGATACTGAAGGTGTGGATATATCGTTAATATCATGCTGAATATTGTGAGGAATATGAAGATTGAAGGATAGTAGGATATATTCATACTGTAGATACTGAAGGTGTGGATATATCGTTAATATCATGCTGAATATTGTGAGGAATATGAATATTGAAGGATAGTAGGATATATTCATACTGTAGATACTGAAGGTGTGAATATATCGTTAATATCATGCTGAATATTGTGAGGAATATGAAGATTGAAGGATAGTAGGATATATTCATTTGGATCTGAATGCAAATGGACCAAAAAGATTAAATTACACATATATAAGATTCGAATGTACAAGCGTTGGTTGGAACTTGGATATGAACTGCTAAAATGGCGAAGCCGTCAAATAATTATATTAAAATAATTTGAAATTATAGTAAAATATCTGTAAATGGTGCCTTTGTGGTATGTTTCTTGTAGCGTACAATATGGTGTAAATGGTGCCTTTGTGGTATGTTTCTTGTAGCGTACAATATGGTGTAAATGGTGCCTTTGTGGTATGTTTCTTGTAGCGTACAATATGGTGTAAATGGTGCCTTTGTGGTATGTTTCTTGTAGCGTACAATATGGTGTAAATGGTGCCTTTGTGGTATGTTTCTTGTAGCGTACAATATGGTGTAAATGGTGCCTTTGTGGTATGTTTCTTGTAGCGTACAATATGGTGTAAATGGTGCCTTTGTGGTATGTTTCTTGTAGCGTACAATATGGTGTAAATGGTGCCTTTGTGGTATGTTTCTTGTAGCGTACAATATGGTGTAAATGGTGCCTTTGTGGTATGTTTCTTGTAGCGTACAATATGGTGTAGCGTACAATATGGTGTAAATGGTGCCTTTGTGGTATGTTTCTTGTAGCGTACAATATGGTGTAGCGTACAATATGGTGTAAATGGTGCCTTTGTGGTATGTTTCTTGTAGCGTACAATATATAATGTAATATATGTTGTAGCTTAACAGATAGTGTAATATCTGTTGAAGATTAACTTGGATATGCTTTGAAATACCTTTTGACAATTAACTTGAACAGATAGAATAATACCTGCAATAGTAAACTTATCCATGTATACAAATACCTAAGAATGACGTTTGTAGAAAATTGCCTGACGAAATCGTATTATAGATAGGGTAGTGGTAAAGGAAATCGTATTATAGATAGGGTAGTGGTAAAGGAAATCGTATTATAGATAGGGTAGTGGAAAAGGAAATCGTATTATAGATAGGGTAGTGGTAAAGGAAATCGTATTATAGATAGGGTAGTGGAAAAGGAAATCGTATTATAGATAGGGTAGTGGTAAAGGAAATCGTATTATAGATAGGGTAGTGGTAAAGGAAATCGTATTATAGATAGGGTAGTGGAAAAGGAAATCGTATTATAGATAGGGTAGTGGTAAAGGAAATCGTATTATAGATAGGGTAGTGGAAAAGGAAATCGTATTATAGATAGGGTAGTGGTAAAGGAAATCGTATTATAGATAGGGTAGTGGTAAAGGAAATCGTATTATAGATAGGGTAGTGGTAAAGGAAATCGTATTATAGATAGGGTAGTGGAAAAGGAAATCGTATTATAGATAGGGTAGTGGTAAAGGAAATCGTATTATAGATAGGGTAGTGGAAAAGGAAATCGTATTATAGATAAGGTAGTGGTAAAGGAAATCGTATTATAGGGTAGTGGTTAGTAGGTAGTGTAAAAGGAAATCGTATTATAGATAGGGTAGTGGTAAAGGAAATCGTATTATAGATAGGGTAGTGGTAAAGGAATCGTATTATAGATAGGGTAGTGGTAAAGGAAATCGTATTATAGATAGGGTAGTGGTAAAGGAAATCGTATTATAGATAGGGTAGTGGTAAAGGAAATCGTATTATAGATAGGGGAGTGGAAAAGGAAATTATGACGAAACCTATTATTAGATCGCGGTAATACGATAATAATTAGGAAGTTGAGCTACAAAATATTTCAACACAAATTAGAGGGTATCAATGCAGAAAAGCAAAACTGATGTCGAACGTCTCCCGAAACAGACAACTAACCAACACTCATTAACCCGTACAGCCCCAGCGACGCGCCTGACGCGTCGGCGATGTATGTAACGCACAGCCCCAGAGACGCGCCTGGCGCGTCACCCTAATTGCGCCGACCGTAACCTCAGGTGTAGCCACTCAAGAGGGCTCAGATTTGTATGGGAACTGTGTACGTATCCCACGCAACCGTGCCGATGGTTGAAAACTCTCAAAGTCCACGTGCGTGCGCGCGAGCGCGCAAAAACCTGTTTTTTTGGGATAATTGCCTTCAATTTTTTACTCTTATAAAATCCGTTTTCGGGGGCTCTGTAGGACCATTTTTTAAGCTTTTTGAGCGGTTTTTCATGGTTTTTCCTTCATTCCTAACCCATTCGCTATTGTTTCTGGAATAAAACAATTTTTTGAAAACCGGCCGGGTTCTGGTGCGCAAACATTACAAAACTAGCCGGGGCTCCACGGGTTAAGGGGAGATGGATAGTTTTTCTGGTCCCCCTTCTCCCTCATGTTTAGCCCCATTAGTTTTCAAATTTTAAGACGTTCGCCCCATTAGTCAATTTAAAAAAGAATCGTCCCATTTATATATCAATATCAAGACCTTTAGTGCCATTTAGAGGTCGATTTTTTTCCAGGCGTGCGATAGCGACCCTGTAATTTTAAGAGAAACTGGCTTTGGGCCGGGAAATTTGTCTATCGAAATTTTTCATATTTATCTAGGGATATTTTTTATTTTTTAAACTTGATGAAGGTTTAGCGAGGAAACTACAAAATAAATGAATACATAAATATATAAACCCCAATATAACCACTGTCCCCTTAATTATGTGCTGTGGAAGCTTGTGATAGTCAACAATGTAGTGCAGGTCAGTGGCCAAGGAAAACACACAAGGCAGCCTTGTAGAATACCTACATAGCTTTAATTTTTATTTATTTATTTATTTGTTTATTTTTGTAATCATCCAAAATTTCAGATGTTGTTTTTTCCTATGTGAGTGAGGGAGACAAAAGGCAGAACTGCCTGTAGCGAGTGCCTCCCCCAGAGTTGAAAGAGTGATAGGGCCAAAATCAAGGGATGTTCGAGCCAAAATGCCTGGACACACGGAGTTTGAAGCAGTTTAAGTCATAGGAAGAGGGAAAGACTGATTCCGGGAGAGAGTTTCAGAGCTCAGCTGTTGAATAGAAGAAAGACTGAGAATAACATTTCACTCTTGGGTTGGAGAGTTGCACAGAGTAGGGATGGGATTGTGTTGTAAGATGGGTACTACATACCCTTTGTAAAGGAGGTGGTATACACTGGGAGAGCTCTGAGGAACACTGATTATTGTAGTAGCGATAGAATAGCGAGATAGATGCAACATTGCGGCGAAGAGAGAGAGATTGCAGAGAGTTGGTGAGTGGACGGGAGATAATGATACAAAAGGCTTTCCTTTCTACTTTGTCTAGGAGAGCAGTGTGAGAGGATCCTCCCCATACATGTGACCAATACTCAATAAAAGGACGCACTGTGCCCCTGTACAGAGCAAGAAGCTGTGCAGGGGTAAAGAGCCCCTTGAGGCGGTTGAGCACACCCAGCTTCTGGAAGGCTGCCTTAACCAGACTGGTAACCGTTGGTGTCTGTTTTTCTGTTTGGTAAGCAGAATATCTATACAAGCTAAGGTCGGAATTGGATGAAACTTCGTCAGTATCTATATTTAGTACGTACACAAATAGAAACCAATAACCTTTTGCTTAACATAAGTTGACTCCTCCTAAGTATATACCTTATGGCAGTTAGTTGACTCCTCCTAAGTATATACCTTATGGCAGTTAGTTTTAAATGTTGAAATTCGATGCAACACTGCTCCCAAAAATTAAATTTGCAGTGGAATTGTGTGATCATCTGAGCATTCTAGTTACTGTTGTAGTTGGTATAATTGTTATTACCGGTATAAATTATATTATATATTTTGTTTTATATATGTAATAAAATCATCTTTGTTAACCGGAATATTGGATTTTTTCAGTTTGGAGGTGCCACGTTTAGACCATTTTTAACAAGGCAAAGGTATTTGCAGTTATTATTATTTGATTTCGAACCTACCTACTCATATATACGTAAGGCACGTTGAGTTCATATGAGACATATCGAATTAACAATCAGTTTTGCCGATAATTGCCGAAAGCTCCGATTCAAATATAAAAATGGGAATAGAACAAAGTAATGTGTGCCTAGAGACTGGTGACCTAATTTGATACTTATTCCATTTCCAAATTACTGCTGAAAATTGCCGACATGTAGCACGTTTATGATTGTTATTTCTGATTGTGACATTTGAAACACTCACCATAGCCTCCCTCATTGTGACATTGTGACATTTGAAACACTCACCATAGCCTCCCTCATTGTGACATTTGAAACACTCACCATAGCCTCCCTCATTTCATCATTATAGTAATCACATTTTCCGACCGAAATGCAAATCTACTTTTATTTCGACAGTTAATATAGTAATTAGCGGTGGACTATGGAGACAATTATTTTTTTAAATAAAAAAATCAACAATAATGCAATAAAGTTTGTCATTGTACTTTTAATTAGTAAGTAATTTCAAGTAATTTGAAAATTGGATCAAGTAATGTTTATACTAAAATCACATTACGTGTATACCCCCCCCCCCCCCCTCACCATATCAAATCCCATGTCAATCTAATATAGCCTGGGTCATAACATTCCATGAATGCAGCGTATTTTGTAATAGTTGTGCTTATATCAGTTAGAGTATGAGTACATAGAGCCCCCAATTTAGATAGTGAACCTTCCAAGTGACCTCGTATATTACTTCCTACCGTGTTTTAAGGATCATTTAACGCAATTTTATGCCAACTTATCGGGAATATTTCCCACTGGTAACTGCGACTAACCTATGGTTGAACATTTTAGGTGACAGAATATTTATGCCAGTTTAGTTTACAAGCTGACAAACGTGAGTTGCCGAAAAAACCGTTGAGGGAAAAGGTACTCGTGTGAATCCTCCTTAACTTGGCTGAGAACTACACTGTTTTTGTTGAGCTAAAACTGTGCCAACACAAGGCGTCGGGTTTGGCAAGAATATACCATAAAGTTTAGCCTTCGCACCCATAGTGACACCGGACTGTCTCCAAATGTTCCCGTCTTATATGTGTGGGTGACTGTACCTTCTCTTGTTCACTGTCTTGGCGCCTACAAGGAAATCCTTTCTAAGGCTGCCACAACAGCCACACACATTCTCTTAATAGGCCTGTCAAACTTTGATTATGTAGGCCAATTAGAGCGTGTGTGTGTGTCGTTTGACGCTTTTTGCAGTTACATACAGTATACCACAAGCGTTTGAGAAGGCAAGACACTTGTTTTCTATAAGGATGTAATATAACCTACCGTAATGACAAGAATTACAACTAAAAATTTGGTGGTCGCCGACCTCCTCATTTTACTCAATAGCATTTTTTTTCTTTCATATACAGTATAGTACCGGTATATTATGAGCTAGAGTGAAGACTTAGGATTTTCATATACAGTATAGTACCGGTATATTATAAGCTAGAGTGAAGACTTAGGATTTTCATATACAGTATAGTACCGGTATATTATAAGCTAGAGTGAAGACTTAGGATTTTCATATACAGTATAGTACCGGTATATTATAAGCTAGAGTGAAGACTTAGGATTTTCATATACAGTATAGTACCGGTATATTATAAGCTAGAGTGAAGACTTAGGATTTTCATATACAGTATAGTACCGGTATATTATAAGCTAGAGTGAAGACTTAGGATTTTCATATACAGTATAGTACCGGTATATTATAAGCTAGAGTGAAGACTTAGGATTTTCATATACAGTATAGTACCGGTATATTATAAGCTAGAGTGAAGACTTAGGATTTTCATATACAGTATAGTACCGGTATATTATAAGCTAGAGTGAAGACTTAGGATTTTTTTTAGATAAACTAAAATGTAATAAACAAAATGATAGACGTTAAAATATTGGCTACAATGTGAGTAATTCACCTTCGCTGAACCCGCCAGATCTTCCATGCAAGGTAAATGTTTCGTCTCATTGCCGAACTCGAACAGAAAATGTAGCGATAAATAATTTTATTTATGGTTCATGATTGTTACAAGTAGTAAAGTACCCATATATCATTAATAACACATAACACAACATGTTTATGAATAAACAAATATATATACAGTATATATATATATATATATATATATTATATACCCGGTATATATATATAAGAACATAAGAAAATGGGAGTCTGCAGAAAGCCGATTGGCCTAAGCAAGGCAGATCCCTGTCCATATATATATATATATATATATATATATATATATATATATATATATATATATATATATATATATATATATCCTATATAGGCCTACAGTATATATCATAATCTTGCAAACATTCCTGTACGTTCATATGGTTATATTTATTGTGCAAATTTCGAGTTGATCAATTACATTCAAGGCTTAAAACAATATCAAGTCACAGGTAAGGTATGGGATAGAAGGAATCAAGTAATTTTTTCGAGCTGAGAAAACATTTACACCTTGCACGGGAGTTCTGGCGGGTCAACCTGTCCTTATCACGGGACAAATATGTACCACAATTTTTTCTCCTGTGTATATAACTTTATCTTGCTTGTGTTTATATGAATTTATACATAAACTTCCAGTCTTCCTCTTGGTGCATAATACATGTATGAGGAAACATTAATATGAGTGTAAACTATCGAAGAAAAGGACAATGTCAGTGACCACCGAAGAATGTGGTTGCATGAATTTATATATTACATCCTTATTGATAACAAACGTTTACTTGCCTTCTCAAGCACTTGTATACACACAAACTGGACTATATGTATCTGACATGTCTAACAGAGCTCGTATAGGATTATGATGGAATACGATCAGTAACTGACAAATTAGTCCTAATAGGGCTGTACGTTTTTAAGTAAAATTAGTGTTATGCTAAACAAAACAAGTTGTGTGGTTTCACTAAACGGGAAGAAACAAGATATTCAATATACGTGCACAATACAAGAAAATGGAAGACAGTACAATGGTTTTATTTATACACAAATACTAATAATACATATCTAAAATAGAGATCGAAAACTAGGAATAAGTTGGTACAGATATTAGGGCAATATTAAATACACATTTACAATATAAGTATGCAACTACGAATTACTATTTTACACAAGACCCTCAATTCTTTAAAAAACAAATATTACAATTTATGATCTAACATACCGGTAGGCTAATTATGAAAAGATATCGATGGCAATGGTCTTACTGGTTCTCAAGATTAAATGATTACTTTGAGAGAGAACGTTTAGCTAATTGAATCAATCTACCCATGAACTTAGATCAGCGAGAATGGGAAAGCTCGTTTTCTATGACTTCTGTGTATGTTTTCTACGGCACCGCTTAAGGATAACTGTAGCAAAAATCATGATTCAAGAATAGTGTATTAACCCCACTCAGCCAATTTTGACGGTGTGGTTCTGCCAGTGCCAGAGTTTTTTTTTTTTTTTTTTTTTTTGGCTAAATCTATCAAGTTGGGAGAGAAAGGAAGGATAATGGTAAAAAAAACACTCCCCTTGTCCATTTTCGCCAGAAATCAGGTCCCCGATGGTCCCGAAAGTACAGTAGCTGAAAAGACACTATAGACTACAGAGACTTTTATGGTATCGGAATGTATGGGTGGGAGGGTGGTGGGAGGGTGGTTTTGGGGTTGGTGGGGGGGAAGGTAGAAGGGTAATTGACTTGTGTTACACATATGAAGCCGATTGGTGAGGTAGTTTCGCCACCACGGATTTTCCTTGTTTTTCCATTTTTTCCTTTCTACGCTGGAAGTGGGTGGTGGGAGGTGGTTGGGGGTGTGGTGGAGGGAAGGCAGAAGGGTAAGAGACTTGTCACACAAAATGGAACCGATTGGTCCAATCGTTTCGCCGCCACAGATTTTCCTTTTTTTTCCTTCTGACAGGACCGACAGTCAGCGAGTGGGTGGGAGGAGGGATTTGGGATTTTTGTGGTGGGTTGCCAAAAGGGAAAGGAACATGTGGTAAAAATATGAAAGCCATAGGTGCAGTCGTTTCGCTGCTACGATTTTGTTTCGGCGAGGACGTATATATACGTCCCTGGCACTGGGTGTGACAACACCCTAGGACGTATATATACGTCCCTGGCACTCAGCGGGTTAAGGTTTGTTGGGGTGTAAAGTTAATTTGATATTTAATCCTATTTTATTATGTCAATCATAGACAAAATTAATAATAATTTCAATATAATACGAGAAATCAAGGATAGAGTGTGTGTCTTGTTTGAATTTATAGCAAAAAGAGACTTGAAAGGTGAGACATGAATTACTCTAACTATTCGGGAGTGATTTTCCGGGGTTCGGGGTGGACTCAGTGATTCTCTAACTGGTGGGATCATTATGGGAGATGTTAGTCTGTTATCTCTGGTTGGAGTCTTGGGTGTTGTGGAGGGTCTCAAACTGCGTCCTTTAAGACTTGTCTTGCCGGGGGATTTGTATTTTGAATGTTTCTTGGAGAGTCTCGAACCGCCTTCTTTAATCATAGAAGTGTCCTGGGACTTGTGGCTTACCAGCGTCGTGGAGGGTCTCGAACTACCTACTTTAATGTTAGTAGCATTGAGCCTACTTCTGCTAGCTTCGAGCCTAGCTTGAGAGGTGGTAGCTTCAAGCCTACCTCTACTAGCTTTGAACCTAGCTTGTGTTTTGGCAGCATCGAGCCTACCTCTGCTAGTTTCGAGCCTAGCTTATGTTTTGGCAGTGTCGAGCGGCTCGAGCCTACCTCTGCTAGCTTTGAGCCTAGCTTGGGGGTTGATAGCGTCGAGCCTACCTCTGCTAGCCTCGAGCCTAGCTTGACCAAATGCAGGATTGCTGTATTTTGATGCTTAAGTAAATGTGGATTGGGTAGTGCTGGTATCCCTGCATTTTGTAGTTGAGGGTAAGAAGGGCTTGTGCTCTGTGATATCTTCTTCGGGGGTTGGTGGCAGCCAACTCGCTGGTGGTGATGCCGGTGTTGGGGATGTTCCGGGCAAGAAGGGCACTTTGATGCTGGCTGGAGTTGGTGAGGTCTTATGCCCTTGTTGTTCGGGAACCTTGATCGCAGTGATTCTTGTTAATTTGACTTGTTGCATATTAAATAGAAATAGCACATGCAAGTGCATGCCTCACCTCACTGACTTATACATTATTGAAATACACTAGGTGAGTGTTTGATAGCATAAATATGCCTAAGCGTACTTTACAGATCGATACAGTCTCGCAATTAATTACTTCTTGTGGCAGCTTATGCAAAGCAATTACGACGTAGTTGAAAAAGAAATTCATGGCTTCATCTGACTTCAAATCGTTCTTAGTTAAATATACACTTTCTTCTTTTTCTTAATATTATTACTATTATTGTGTTGCCCTGTGCCCAAAACATCTCTGAACCACAGAGCCACACCAAGTTGACGTCTAGGTAAGTGTAAAATAGTCATGGTGGAAAGTCTAATAAACTCACTATTTGTATGAAGGCTAAGTCCCCCACGGACTATTTACCTGGTTCTTCAAATTAGAATTAAGGTTGCTTCCTTGTACGTCCGAGCGTGGGACAGTGGCAAAGATTCCTTTTTCACCTGGCATTACAATAATAATAATAATAATAATAATAATTATTATTATTATTATTATTATAATGATGATGATTATTATTAAATAGTGAGGCATTGTGTTTAGGGGTGTAGCGTGTGATTCATGGTTGCGTGACAAATTCTCTTATGACGTAGCACCATTCCAGTCTTCCATTTTTACCATGTTAGTATGATGGCCCTATTTAGCATATATAATTATGGCTAGTGCTATATGATTTTACTCAGTTTAGGAAGTATCGGAAGGTTGATTGAGATCATGTTTACCTTTTAATTTGTACAGGTCCATTGTAAGTTGAGTTAAATCGTGTAATGTTAGTCAAAGGTAAACTAAAAGGACGCCATCGCATTGCAGGGACTAAATGTATATTCCCATCACATTTTTGTATTATATGATCCCTTAACCATGAGAGATCCTTGCTATGTTATAAAATCGTTTGGAGATAGTTAGAATAAAGTTAATTCATCAAGGTTGGTCCTTTGACTAAATGGTTTTCTTCTTATAATCGTCTGTTTGTAGGAATAATTGTCTTCGGACGAAAAGGTAAATATAATGCAAGCTAATTACTTATCAGTAAAGACCGGATTTTGCCATAAATGCCTTTTTGTGCCTTTTTTGGGTGATTTCATCACTATAATGCCTTGTTTACCGATTTAGTGCCTATTATGCCTCTTGTGTTTTTCAGAGCCTTTTTGTGCCTTTTTTTGGTGATATCATCACTATAATGTGTTTCAAATATGCACTAGTAACCTCAGTTGAGGTAGAAAGAACATTTTCTCAACTTAAATATGTACTCACTGACAGACGGCACAATTTAGCTCCTGAAAATTTGAAGAAAATGCTTGTAATTATGTGCAATCAGGGAACAATGTAGAAAGATCATCAATGACAATGTTACATTGATATTTTTTACCCTATTATAACATAATAATAACTTGATTTTAGCATTTTCACCATGTTTTAATACAGAAAATAAATGTCTGTTTAATGCCTTTTCATCAATAAATGCCTTTTTTAGCCTTTTTTGTAATTTATAAATGCCTTTTTGCCTGCCTATTTTAGTTTTTTTTAGTGCCATAACTTCCGGTCTTTACTAATCAGTATAAATATCCAAATGTTATAGGCTACTTGAAGAATGTAGTGCTCAGTTTGTAGTGTAAAATGTTATAGGCTACTTGAAGAATGTAGTGCTCAGTTTGTAGTGTCAAATGTTATAGGGTACTTGAAGAATGTAGTGCTCAGTTTGTAGTGTCAAATGTTATAGGCTACTTGAAGAATGTAGTGCTCAGTTTGTAGTGTCAAATGTTATAGGCTACTTGAAGAATGTAGTGCTCAGTTTGTAGTGTCAAATGTTATAGGCTACTTGAAGAATGTAGTGCTCAGTTTGTAGTGTCAAATGTTATAGGCTACTGAAGAATGTAGTGCTCAGTTTGTAGTGTCAAATGTTATAGGCTACTTGAAGAATGTAGTGCTCAGTTTGTAGTGTCAAATGTTATAGGCTACTTGAAGAATGTAGTGCTCAGTTTGTAGTGTCAAATGTTATAGGCTACTTGAAGAATGTAGTGCTCAGTTTGTAGTGTCAAATGTTATAGGCTACTTGAAGAATGTAGTGCTCAGTTTGTAGTGTCAAATGTTATAGGCTACTTGAAGAATGTAGTGCTCAGTTTGTAGTGTCAAATGTTATAGGCTACTTGAAGAATGTAGTGCTCAGTTTGTAGTGTCAAATGTTATAGGCTACTTGAAGAATGTAGTGCTCAGTTTGTAGTGTCAAATGTTATAGGCTACTTGAAGAATGTAGTGCTCAGTTTGTAGTGTCAAATGTTATAGGCTACTTGAAGAATGTAGTGCTCAGTTTGTAGTGTCAAATGGTCTTGTAGATATGTGTATTCCTCGTATCATATAGACATTCCTCACTGGTGCGAGTATATAATTAGACTAAAATTATATTTGATCTGAAGTAGGTGTGGTGTGGATTATATTGGTGGTGGTTAGTGGTGAACTGGTGATAGTGAGGGCAGATACTGGTGATAAGCTGGCTTGTGTGGGTTTTGGCCTCAGATTACCCCGAGCTTTGGCAACAGATAATATGTATGTGGATGATAGTGCGACTGTTAGCATACTTTGATAATGGAGGTGAAGATTTATATTATCATTGGCTGTGGGTTTAAAATGAATGTGTGCGTGCCTCCAGCTGATTAGTATGGCCTAGACAAGTGTGGTGAACAGCTGTATACCTTTCCTAGCCAGCCAGGAGATCCAAAGCAGGTGTGTAACAGTGGATACAGGTGGGAGGCAGCAATAAGGTGCACATAGTTTTGTATTATTTGTCTTACTTTTAGTATATTATACCCTATCAGTGATTTTCAAAGTAATTTTGCTTTATATACGCGATGCTGCTACTCCTCTCAGTAATATTATCGTAAAAATACATTAATGGTGTATATACAGTATATATATATATATATATATATATATATATATATATATATATACAGGTATAATGTAAACATTTTGTTATTTATATGAAGAAAAGGAGACAAAAGTCAAGACTTCTTATATCTAGTGCCCTTTCATATTAAGAAAGTTATTGAAAGTCAGAATTAAAGTACGCTAAAGTCAAAATGTCTGGACACAGGGATTTTGAAAGTGTTTAAGTCATAGGAAGGGGGAAATATAGGCTAAAAATAGATTTTACTTGGTGAGTGTAAGAAAACTGAAAGTCGATTCAGTGTGGCTATATAATACTAGAATATATGAAATTAAAATGTATAATAATATATAATTTATATAATCGCCTATAAGCTGATTTTCTCAGTCTTTCACTCACAAGGTAAAATCTGGAACTCTCTTTTCCTCAGTCCAGAGTGCCTCAGTCTATCCCTCCCTTTCAAGTTGCGTGGACATTTTGACTTCAACCTACCTTGTATTTGGCTTTCAATCACATTTCACATCTAAGGAGACACTAAATACAGGAAGTCTTGCCTGTCTTTCACATAGAAAACAAAATGTGTACCATACATTATGGTCATACGGTATATATATTGTAAACCGTTGCAGCCACTACTGCCACAGTCGATATATTGATTCCCAATAATTCTGTTGACTCTTGAGTCTCAGTATTTTCCTAAGGGAAGTATTGGAGTTCCATTATATTGGCAACATACCGGTACTGTAGGTATGTGAATCCCATTGAGGCTAGCTTCTGACAGGTACACAGAGTTCATTTACTTCCTAACAAGCAGGTCAACTCTCGTTACAATCCCGATAGAGGTATGTGAACCGCTTTACATTTACTATTGGGTTGTATATAATCCAATAATTTCATGGAGGAAAGTAAATGTGCAATTCATTGAAAAAAACAAAAAACAAACATTGCTTATGGCCCGCTATGGACATACTATCTTTAGCATAATTATATACTACCTCTGAAAGTCGTGGTTAACTAAGCTTGGTAGACCCAGCTTAGATCACGACCCATATCCTCTTGGCACACCAGGCTGTCACCGTGACCTGTACACACACACACACACACACACACACACACACACACACACACACACACATACACACATACACACCCACACACGGTAGGACGACCTCATTTAGTAGTAACACAAACTCTGATTACGCAAACAGGCGATTTATGGGTATGATATAAATAATCGATTGTATGTGTAGTTTGTCCATGTATCACTTTCAATAAGTTCATGTTCCAAGCAACCTAGATCCTCCGATTATATATATATATATATATATATATATATATATATATATATATATATATATATATATATATATATATACGGTATATATAATTTTCGTGCCAGTTTTACCACGTAATTTGATCACATGTATTTGTGATTTAACCTCCATATCCTATATATACAGTATATCTATATCAATCTATATATATATACAGTATATATCTGTCAATCTATCTATCTATATATCTATCTATCTATATATATCTCTCTCTCTCTCTCTCTATATATATATATATATATATATATATATATATATATATATATATACCGGTATATATATATATATATATATATATATATGGAGAGAGGAAAAGAGGGAGGGGAGTGAAAGGTACAGCATGGTGGACAGAAGAGGTAAGAATAGCTGTGGAAGAAAAGAAGAAAGCATATACAGTAGAGAGTGGTTGGGTAGTAGAGGGAATGAAGATTCCGAGAGACAGAAACGAGCGAGGTACGTGGAGAGTAAGAGGGTGGTGAAGAGAGTAGTGAAGGAAAGTAAGAGAAGAGTAGATGAGGAATTTGGAAGGAATCTGAGTGTAAAATGGAGGGAGAGTAAGAAACTGTTCTGGAAAGAAGTCAAGAAAGTTAGGGAAGGTAGCAAGGGAAACAGTAAGGGCGTGAAAGATAAGAATGGGAGAATGCTAGCCGAGAAGCAAGAGAGAGTCGAAAGATGGAGGGAGTACTTCAGTGAGTTGCTAATTGTAAGGAATGAAGAGCCAGCAAACATAGCTGGATAGGGTATGGGAGGGAGAAGAAGAGAAGTAGTGGAGGAGGAGGTGGGGATCAGGAGGTCAGAAGTGTGGGAAGCCATGAAAAGAGTGAAGTTGGGGAAAGCACCAGGAACAGATGGAGTGTGTGGGAAAATGTTGAGGTATGGTGGTGAGATAGTGATAGAATGGGTATAGAAAATGTGCAAACTAGCATGGGAGAAGGGGAGTGCACCCGATGACTGGAAGACTGGCATAATAGTCCCCCTATATAAGAGCAAAGGGGAAAGAGGAGTGTGTGGTAACCACCGAGGAATATGTCTTCTAAGCGTAGTAGGGAAGGTATACAGTAGGGTAGTGATTTAGAGAGTGAGAGTGAGAACGTAGAAATGGATAGGCGACGAGCAGGGAGGTTTTAGGAAGGGAAGAGGATGTGTAGATCAGATTTTTACCCTGAATTGTGTTGTGGAGAAGTATCTGGAGAAGAAACAAAAGGTGTATGTTGCCTTTATGGACTTGGAGAAGGCCTATGACAGAGTGGATAGAGAAGGGTTGTGGAAAGTACTTAGAATATACGGAGTAGAGGGCAAGTTGCTGAAAGCAGTGAAGAGCATGTATGAGGGTGCAAAGGCGGCAGTACATGTGGAGAGTGAGCAGAGCGAGTTCTTTGACCTGAATGTTGGTTTGAAACAGGGGTGTGTGATGTCCCTGTGGTTGTTTACTGTATATATGGATGGAGTCATGAAAGAAATACTATCAAGAGCAGTGGATGTTGGTGTATCGCTGAAAAGGGAGGGAGTTGAGTGGAAGCTACCTATACTGCTGTTTGTGGATGATACAGTTCTGATGTGTGATAATGAATGGGAGTTGCAGGGTCTGGTAAATGAGTTTGGAACAGTGTGCGAAAAACGGAATTTGAAGGTAAATGAAGGTAAAGAGCAAGGTCATGGTCTTCGAAAGGGGTGAAATCACAGAGTGTGAGGTGAAGTTGAACGGTCAGGCTATGGAGATCGTCAACTCTTAAGTATCTGGGCAGTGTGTTGAGTAATGATGGGACTATGAATGAAGAAGTGCGGGAGAGGGTACAACAGGGGAAGAGGGTTGTAGGAATGCTAAAAGCAGTAACAAGAAATAGGGTGGTCAGTATGGAAGTGAAGAAGTCCTTGCATGGCAGTGTGGTACTCCCTACACTGACTTACGGAAGCGAAGCATGGATGTTGGTTGAGAGACTCAGACCAAGAGTGAGAGCAGTGGAAATGAATTACTTAAGGAGTGCGTGCGGAGTTACATGGAGGGATAGACAGACTAATGAGGAAGTAAGAAGGAGGTGTGGTGTGGAGGTAGATGTGCTGGAAAGTGTGAAAAGGAACAACTTGAGATGGTTCGGCCATATGGAACGTATGGAAAGCGAGAGAATGACTAAGAGGGTGTACGAGAGTGAAGTGGAGGGACAGAGAGGGAGAGGTAGACCGAATGAGAGGTGGAAGGATGGAGTGAGGAAGTACATGAACGAAGGCGGTGCTGGTTGGGGGG
Organism: Paralithodes platypus; assembly: GCA_032716605.1. Classification (NCBI taxonomy): domain Eukaryota; kingdom Metazoa; phylum Arthropoda; class Malacostraca; order Decapoda; family Lithodidae; genus Paralithodes; species Paralithodes platypus. The sequence goes on from CM064548.1 coordinate 49,576,128, forward strand.
AGGGGCGTCGACTGACTGGGGACAGAGATGCATTGGGGCGGTTCCGTTCGTGGCCACCCCTTCGGGGATCACGGCGTCAGGCAATAGATAGATATATATATATATATATATATATATATATATATATATATATATTATATGTATACGTATTTATAATGATCAGTCGCGGTCATTATATCTGATATATGTTGATGCCTCGACGAATTTTAAGAAACCTCCAAAATACCAATTATTATGTTCCTTCCAACAACCAACTATACTCCTAAAATCGATTAATGAAATTTTACAAACACATGTGGCAGTCCGTGGATTCGAATCCAGGATGCTCACACCGAAAATCAACACCTTATGCATCGCACCACGAAGACAGTTAAAGAATGGTGGACACTGCCTACGATTTATTATGCAACTTCGAATCCTGCATATCAATCTAAGCATGTACACACATCCCAACTGCAACTCACGTAGGCTATGCATATGTGAATGGAAAGAGCAATTAATGGGGCCTTAACCACTAGGGAAGTCCTCTCGATAAATTTATTAGATAATAACATTACTATGAAATTTCAATTTATCCCAAGACAGCTTCGAAAGTATATGTATCAGCATTCATAGCTCCGACTGTGCATTCATAGTATTCATAATTATAACGTGTCATATTAATTAATTTCCACAATACATTTAATTTCATGGACGAAGCCTGTTTACTTTCGTAAATAATTGTTTTGACTGTCAAGTGGATCAACATTATTTTGTGTGTGACAAGTGAAGTATGTTAGGTATATGTTGGTTCTCGTCGTGCTTATAGCCAAGGTAGTATCTATAAACCTTTGCTTACACCGTCCGCTCAAGTCCACCGCTATTGCCCACAGTCATGCCAGCATCAGCAGTTTCAATAAACGAAAAACTTAAATGCTTCAGCATTTGCTTCGTCGCCAAATGATTGCTTATTTTTATCGATTTTGTGATTCTTATATATATATATATATTCATATACGGTAGTAATATTTAACATCTGTATTGACTACGGCATTAATATAATAAGACTACTTGCTATATATCCTACTGACAGCTTGTCAAATAATCCTATTAAGAAAGATACGACTTTTGTTTTACTGCATTTCAGAAGTAATACCCCCTGCCTTTCAAATCCTTTATTTGACGAGCAGTGAATGTTTTTAAGTTGGACAGTGAAGCAGCCAGAGTAATAGAGCCAAGAGTGAACCAAGACCTACCAGACCACACCACTACCACCACCATCATGGAACATCAACAACAACAACAACAAGGTAGAATTCAAACCAACACTTCTTTGGCGAACGTACGCAAGCAAACACAATCATACCTATATAGCAAGAAAGTTCTTAGTTCACATATACATATATATATACACACAGTATATACACAGAGTAGAGAGAATGGTTACTGATTCTACACCTACTCATGACTGTCAATTATACCGGTGGTTAAGACTATGAACACGTAGCTAATAATCAGATTATTTTACACGGGCAACACCTGGTTGTTTTGCAAGTCGAGATCTGTTCTCGTTGCGTTATCTTTAGTTTATATTATACTACTTAAAAAAAATGAAGACAAAAAAGTATATATATATATATATATATATATACTGTATATATACACATATATATATTTCTATATACTGTATATTATACATGGTGTATCAGATGAAAATAGTCTTATAATTGCCTGACGAATACGTCCTGTCATTTATGAAAATGTCAACTGAAACACCCTGTACACAGTATATATGTATCACTCCCTAGACTGGAACAAGACCTCATAGGCTTCACCGTATTGAGCGGTTGGATGTGCAGGCTCTCAGCCTATGCCCGTGGAGTAACTGGAATATAGAAAAAATAAAAAATAAAAAAAAATACAGTATAATTATATAATTATTATATATCTGTATTATTATTATTATTATTATTATATGAGATGCCGAAGTCTCCAACCAGGGTGCAGAAACACCATCAAGATCAATCCACACAAAACACCCGGAGGCACTGGAGAGAGACTATGGCAACTTAGGAAAAAATAAAAACATACACTGTATACTGTACTGTACATATACACATATTAAACACAGATAACATATTATGCAGTGGAGGATATCAAGCTTAAATATAATACAATAAAATAGAATAAAATAAGTTTAAAAATTAGAATTAATGCTGCAAAAAAGCATTAATTCTAGACTTAAAAATGGAGATATTAGCTGAATTGACTAGCTCATTTGGCAACTTATTCCACAAGTCAACCATGGCCGGCACAAAACACCGTGAAAACTGTGTAGTAGAAAAATTAACACGGCTCATGGCAAGATAATATTATTTTTATTAATCTCACCACCACACCCCCAATGAAATTAATTAAAGTATATATGATCCACCGGGATTCGAACCCGGGTTATCACACACATATTTTTGCCACCTTAACCATTACACCACCAGGAATTAAGATTGCTTGTGAATCTAGTTGCACGAGCCCGGACATAGGGCCCAGGCAGAACACCATGTAAGGGATGCTGAGGGTTGTTAAAAACTTTAAATAAAAGACTAAGGGCACCAACTTTACGTCGATGACACAGATCAAGAGACAAATTAGGTAGAATAAAACTGATGGAATTTAGCGACCTGTCAAGCAACTTGAGATGGCAGTCAATCTGTCAGGACGATTAACCATGCTATAATACATTCTACCACGGTGTGATAAAGGATACTTAACCTTTTCCTATTTATATTAAGGAGAAGGGAAATCCTACTTGGAGAATGTATATCAATTCATTCACAAGTCGTAGTATCCATATTTTAGGATACGAATTATGGGCAGTACTTGTAATTGGTCCTCACCATATATCACTCTCATCACATATCATTCCAACATGATGCATACAAATGTTAAATATAAACTAGCTAATTTAGAATTAGAAAATTCAGACTGTGAGAAAGATCTAGGTGTGTTTGTTAGCAATGATTTGAAGCCTAGAAAACAGTGTATAAGCGTTCGTAATAAGGCAAACAGGATTCTCGGGTTCATCTCTAGGAGTGTGAGTAACAGAACTGCTGATGTTATCTTAAAACTTTACTTGTCATTAGTGAGACCCCATATGGATTATGTTGTCCAATTTTGGTGTCCTTATTACAGAATGGACATAGATTCATTGGAGAGAGTACAGCGTAGAATGACAAAAATGATCCATAATATTAGAAATCTTTCGTATGAAGAAAGGTTGAAGAAATTAGGTTTACATTCGTTAGAGAGACGCAGAGTTAGAGGGGATATGATAGAGGTGTTCAAGTTGGTTAGTGGGATTAACAAAGGGGACATGACAAATGTACTAAAGCTCAGTGATAGCGAAAGAACTCGTACCAATGGTTTCAAATTAGATAAATTTCGTTTCAGAAAAGATATAGGCAAATATTGGTTTGGTAACAGAGTTGTAGATGGGTGGAATGGACTACCAAGTGCTATAGTGGGGTCTAAAACGGTAGGGAGCTTTAAGATAAAATTGGATAAGCATATGGACGAGAAGGGTTGGGTGTGAAGGGGGATCAGCCGGGTTGGGCCAATCAGCACTCTGCATACCCCCATAATCCTGCGTTAATCTCTAACCGTTTTGGTAAGATGATCCTCAGGGTATTAGAGTGTTGAGCCTATAATTGGGCTTTGTAATTGAACTGGGGTTGTGTGGGACAGGGATCTGCCTTGCTTAGGCCAATCGGCTTTCTGCAGACTCCCATTTTCTTATGTTCTTATGTTCTAACATACTCATGGCATCTCCTATTTCTGGTATCGACAGTCCACTAATCTATATTCCATACCATTTCGTTATTTTAGGGAGAAAACATATTGTTTATTTGTGTCTTTGCGTCAACCTCTCCTCCATTCATTGTGATTTGATCATGTAGTCATTCATTGTGATCTTATCAGGTACAATGGATGGAGGGGTGCTTGATAAACGGGGATGCACGTCTTCCATCTTATAAACACCATAATACTATGAAATATATATCTACGAACTGATGCTACCAGGAATAATATATTCTTTGAACTTGTTAGTGAGTGGCGATGTTGGCATGTGATGCTTGGAAAGTTTTCTGCTATAAGACAATTAATAATATAAAGTGGAAAATAAAGTGACGCAGAGTTATTATAATGTGAAAATATGCTGCTACATCCCACAGAGAAAGCTTTTGTGGATTACCAGGAGATAATGCAAAAATTATCTAATGCACACTAATAAGACTGTAACTGCGTATTAAGACGATAAATAAGAGGTCAAAATGAAAGTCAACCCTAAAGACAAGAAGAGAAGGGATTGATTAGAAGAATCGAGGAAAATGTTGGTAAAAATATTACTACAGGCATAATGCTTGGAACAAGCATTTTTTTTTTTTTTTTTTTTTTTTTTTCCTATATTCCAACTTACTTCCTCTCGGGCATAGGCTGAGAGCCTTAACATTCACCACCTTACAATGAACAGTGAAGCCTGTGAGGTCTTGTTCCAGTCTAGGGAGTGAGACATGTGAAGCACGTAGAGTACAACGAGCACCTGCCATCTTGCCTTCACATGAGGCACGGTGCTCACTCATGGCCCGAAACGACCCCATCTCTGAAGCCACCTCGTTCCCGTGCTTCACTGTCTCACCCCCTACACTCGGATTCTCACACTTACACACACACAACGCCACCTGTTGAGCAGATAACTCACCAGGCATTGCACCCCTATAGCATATTTTGAATATGGGAATATTCATACAGTGCTATTTAATCAGGGAACAATGAAGGTATTTTATTGACGTTTCGGTGGGCTTGTGGTAATGCACTGATACCAGGTACAGCACAAATTCCATCCCATTAATATCTTCCCATTGATACATCGGGATTTGAACCCGGGACCTTTGGATTACCAGGCCAGTGGCAAGACCACTCCACCACACCTCCCAAGCAATGAACCTCTATTCTTGCAACAACCACACAGGCCAAGTTCGATTTTCCTCCTTCCTCCTTTTATGTCTGCACACAAGAGGTTAGGTGCAGTCTCTAAAGGCAAACTAGGTGACATGTGATGAGCTTCAGGTGATGAGTGAAGAGTGATATAGGACAGGAGCTTCATGTGGGGAGAAGGGTGTAAGATGCAGGAAACAAAGATAGCAAGCCTCACCACCTCTCCGGCTCCCGAACAACAAGGACCTAAGTCACCTTCAACACCAGCCCCAGAGCGACCTTCTTACCCGGAGTGTCGCCCACCCCGGCACCGTCACCAGCGAGACGGCTACCCCCAACCCAGAAACAGGAGCTCGCACCACACAAGCCCTTTTAGCCGGCACCACCAACAACACCAGGATAGCAGAGAAGAGACTCTACCTAAGCCACCCTAATCCAGGCATCAAGCACTTCAGGCATAGTCCAGGTTTTTGATGAAGTAGGCTGAATGCTGCCAAAAACAAGCCAGGTTCGAGACTGGAAGCGGAAGGCTCAAAGCTTCCCAAACCACAAAAGGTAGGCTCGACGCTGCCAAACAAGCCAGATCTGAGACTGGAAGCGGTATGCTCAAAGCTGCCCATAAGCCAAGAAATTCATCGCCTTCTAGAAAAGCCAAGTTCGAGGCTGGAAGCGGTAGGCTCGATGCTGCCCACGTAAAAATAAGAAAGATTTTCCTGACGCCGGCAAGATCAGTCACCAGATAGACCACTCAAGAGCCAGCCAACAAGAACACACTTAAGTCCCCCCTTAAACCCACTACATTCATAAACTCGTTGAGTCTTCCCCTGACCCCAGGACAAACCTTTGTGAATATAGAGTAATTCTCGACTTGTATTTTCGAGTCCCTTTTCCTTTACACAGTAAAAAGAGGGTGTTTTTGCAAAAACACAAAAAAATGCGTTTGTTTGTTACACTTCTAAAACACGTTTTGGCATTCTTATATAAACGTGTGTTTCCTTAAAAACAAAACAAGTGTTTTTGTATAAACAGAAAAATTTGTTTAAGAGTTTGTTACACTTATAAAACGGATTTAGGCGTTTATAAATGTAACATGTGTTCTATTCTAAACAACTTATGTTTTCTTGTAAACACTTGTAGTCATTATAAAAGTAAAGATATTCATTATTTATGTTGTTTTAAAATGGATAATAACATCCACAGGAAATCATAGTTTTAATATATCCACGAATTTTGCATCTAAGTATATTTTCTCGTTCACAATTTGACAAAGCAAGAAAACTTTTACAAAAACACATGAAACTTCAGATTGTTTAATTTTTAAACACAACATGTGTTAGTATAAACATAAATGTATTAAATGCAATGCGCCAAAAACGTATAATGTTTCTCAAAACACCATTTTTGTGTTTTTATAAAAACATTTTTTTTTTACTGTGTAGGAAATACAAAACACACTGACTATCCTTGCATCTCATATTAAATATATAATGTTATTTTTTGGTTCCTCTATGATCAGAAAAACTAATATATATTTAATACTTTGACTTTAATTCCATTCCAACACCATCACTAATTCTCTATTCGTGACTGCAAGTTTTCCCGTAGTAGCCCTTACACCTACATGAGGATACCTTACGTCTATGAAAACGAACATTGAGTCAGATTTAAGGGCTGACTAAGACAATTTAGCTTCTTTTCCAATCGTCCACACTTAGTAAATTGCCTATGATACAGCAAGACAATTTTCACAAGTTTTCCTTTTACAAAATATTTATATGTATTTTCTAGTAATTATTTTTGTCAAGAATCAAGAGTCTGCATAACTTAATACCAGATAGTTTCATAACTATTGTGTACGGACCTTTGACGATCTTTTAAAATATTATTGTAACATGTCCATGTATAGCTAAGTTTTATATTTACCTCTTATGATATAAATATAACCATTGTACTGTCTATGATTGTATAAATTGCTTTCTCATATTGTATCTGTGTTTTGAATATCTTGTTTCTTCCCATTTAGTGAATCCACATAACATGTTCATGTTAAGCAAATCACTGGTGGCTAGCATTGGTTCTAAACACGGAGAAGCGTAAAATTCGAGATAATTATACAGACGGAACAAGCAAATAAACTGTCAAGATGGCACAATGCCCCCATATTCCAACCCCCAAATGTGGCGCAGATATCTAGGATATCACCACTTGAAATGGATATGGTCATCCTGAATTTAGTATACAAAGAAAATACCCAAAAGATAGCTATAGTTCTAACACATTTAGGCAAGGCGGTTTCCTTGATAGCAGGCAGAGTTAAATTTGGCCAAACAAGGGCTCAGTTCAAACAAATAGTCATCGAAGATATACAACCTTCCATCGAAACCGTCGTGCCGATGAAACAATTGCATCAAATAAAGTACGCAGGAGACTTCAACGCTACACTAGCACATCTCCACAAACATATTGTGGCAGCCTTTCCTCAGGCATCTCAAGAGTAGAAAAGCAACCACATTTCCAATGAACTACTTGAAATACTTTAAAGCGCAGTCCAGGAACATTTCGCCCAGCACGATTCTGTGGGCATCGACAGGGATCTGACAAGGATCAGGATACTATTGGCCACCACTGCATCAAAGTGCCAACAAATAAATGCAGTTTGGAGAATTCCAACTCGACCCCAAGTAAAGACTCCCAGGAATCCCCCCCAAAAACAAGTGCCGGAGGTAGGAAGAGGACCGCACCCCCAGCATTCATCCGAAGCGGAGCCAACAACAGCGCCCCAATCTTGTGACACTTAATCTGTGGGAGTGGCAGACTTGCAATGCCCAATACTCCATCTACGAGATGAGAGACCAGGAGAAACAACTCCGGCGACCACTACCCAGGAATCCTTAAGCCAAAAGTCCCCCACAGTCCTACGTCCATCCCTCAGTCAAGACACCCCAAGTTACTGTCGCCCAACAGGAAGAGATCGAAGAAGCACCAGTTGAAGAGGACCCTGTGCTGAGGTCACAGAAAATATAAGCCTGTTGACCATGCAAGAGGGTGAAGATTCTTCTAACATTCTGGATGATATATATAAAGTCCCTCATTGACAGTCATGTTAGCGAGGGCCCCCAACAGTTCCTCCAGATCTCCAGTGTACACCAAAATCAAAATCATGGGGTTGAAAAAAAACTAAAAATGATACAGTGAGGAATGACTTCCTCCCCTTGTGAGATTGGCATCACCCCCAATGAACATGTGTTCGGTACCCCTCCCCTCTTCTCCTCCCAACTCGCAATCTTGCATCCCAACCCACCTTCTCCGTTGAACAATCAAATACCCTCACTCACATGAAAAAAATGCTTACATTGATTACAGAAATGCCAAGAACTTCACAAATTCCCCCATCCCCCCAATAACCCATTCAAGTTAGGTGAGAAAGTAGTAGTCGTAAACCTGCCCTTAAAAATAAAATTGCAACCAAAGTTCCTATGCCCACTCACAATCATGCGCCTTCCCAACTTGTTCCAAGTAATGATTAACTACTTCAACGAAGCCAGAATTTATTGAAACCGACATGGTGCCGATTAACTCAACCAAAAGACTCTTTTATGAACTCTAAACCTGATCCAATCCCTCAAAAATCACCTTCTGAACCTCCCCCCTGTCTAGTACCTAGTTTCCTATCCACAACCTAACCTAACCCACCACACCTTCCAACACCAAAAAACTACTCCTTACCCCTCTCCTTCCCCTCCACCCCCACAAAACCCCACCGAACCTAACACAACAATCACAAGATCAGGCTGCCATTCTATCCCCTCACCCGCTTAAGCTTAACACACTGTACTTTTGTGTCCGTACAGGTCTATGTCAACCTCAGCCTCAGGTCAAAGATCACCAGTCAGCCTACAACTATAGCAGCAATAACACCTCTACCTTTGACTTAGCCTACAGCTATAGCAGCAGTAACACCTCTACCTTTGTTGCCCAGCAGCCTCACCTACTCCACCACCAACAAGATTATATATATTCGCTACGTTTTCTGGCACCCAGAAGAATGGACCAAAGCAGAGGCTGAGCAATCCACATAAACTACTGAGGCACCTTAAGGACTCCCCCCATTACACCCACCTCACAATCGTCAGGAGACTGGGAGAACCTAAAGACGACACCAAGATCTGGTACCGATTGTTGGAGCACCTCACCCCCTACACTTGCCAGAACACAAGAAATACATACTCAAGGCACGGGGCCGTGACTTCTACTATAGCGAGGGAAGTGACATGCTATAGAATCTGCAACAGCATGCAGGATAGCATCACCGCCGGGCCTGCAAGTACCACCAGCAACCCCGGCCACCACTATCAGCATTGCTGATGCCCTTGACCTTTATCACGCCCTTGACGGACATCCTGACTTTGGTATCCCTTCTGCCAGATACCTAGAGGAAGAATGGAACAAGTCACCACGGAAATACTGTTGCCTCCCCTGGCCACCACCATCATAGAGATTGGATGAGAACCGTCTCCCCTCTCCAATCAGCCGGAAGAAAATGCTAGCTTGCACTACCTGCCCCACAACTCATCAGGCCTTCACCTGACACCTCTATCTTAGCAGAACCCAAATCCGGCCTCATCATAAGAATCACTCCAGCCCATCTTCCCCGGAAGCCAGACCCCAGCAAGAGGCACAGGAACCAAGTAAAGACCAGCATGTGGCGACTACTCTACAGCTCCAGCACTTACCCAGGCGTAGGCGTTCTCTCTGTATGAATATTTATGTTCTAAGTATTATAACTCCCTCCGTCTATAATATTAAAGATATATATTTCTACTTAAACGTCACAACTAATTAACAACACCATCCTCAGACATATTACCTACCCTTCCATGTTCCCCCTCTCATTTCCATATCTATGTTCTGCCTTTATGAGGTTCTACCATATTATTAAATTGTACATACGTTTATTCAATCTGTTGATAGTAATTACCATTAATTTGATAAGTCACTCTCAATACCTCTGTTTGTTCTCTCTGTGTAACTTAAGAAGATTACCTTATATACCGTGTGACCGTGTAGTCTGTTCTAGCTCTAGTCTTCCAGTTATATTAGATACATTACACCCCTAAAATGTAATTAAGTACATATCCCAGATTCGTGGCCTTTTAAGGACCTTCTGGGGTTTCTTGTATTGTTATTAACGATTATTGAGAGTTCTGATCAGTTTCTTTCAATTTTTGCCCTTCAAGCTAAGGGGAAAAACATAAAAACTTTACACATTTCATTCAGGCTAAACGTCTTAAAATCGGCAAACTAATGGGACGAAAGAGGGAAGATTAAAAATGACCACCCATGGACAAAGATGCAGTCAGCAATGTTGGTGACGATGATCTTGTATGACGAATAACTAATATTTAACCCAGACAAACAACAGGAGGATACTCAGGCAACTGATAATTGACTAAGGTAATAATTATCTAAGAACTTTTGATGATGAAAAGGGAATTGTGAATGACAACAATTCTGTTTGTGTTATTAATACTATTATTTTGTCTTCACCTTCTATATCTTTTTGAGAAAGCAAACTGGTCTTTAAATGTCAACGTACTGGATATTTTTAACTGGAGTAAGCGAATTCTATCAACATTTCGTAATGTAAACAAGAAGAATTTAAATTGGAGACAATTTGTCAGTTTTTATTGACTGACTTTCTTTCTCGGTCTGCACTGTAGTTGATTCCAGATTGTGATAAACATTTTCAGATCTAGTAAGTACCTTATCTAATCCCTAGCAATTGCTAAGTTGAATCAGTTAGGTACTAGATACCATTATCGTATTAAACTGTATTTGGCACTGCCCCATAATGTATTTGGCCAACAGTACTAATACCTAGTATTAAACTGTATTTGGCACTGCCCCATAATGTATTTGGCCAACAGTACTAATACCTAGTATTAAACTGTATTTGGCACTGCCCCATAATGTATTTGGCCAACAGTACTAATACCTAGTATTAAACTGTATTTGGCACTGCACCATAATGTATTTGGCCAACAGTACTAATACCTAGTATTAAACTGTATTTGGCACTGCACCATAATGTATTTGGCCAACAGTACTAATACCTAGTATTAAACTGTATTTGGCACTGCACCATAATGTATTTGGCCAACAGTACTAATACCTAGTATTAAACTGTATTTGGCACTGCCCCATAATGTATTTGGCCAACAGTACTAATACCTAGTATTAAACTGTATTTGGCACTGCACCATAATGTATTTGGCCAACAGTACTAATACCTAGTATTAAACTGTATTTGGCACTGCACCATAATGTATTTGGCCAACAGTACTAATACCTAGTATTAAACTGTATTTGGCACTGCACCATAATGTATTTGGCCAACAGTACTAATACCTAGTATTAAACTGTATTTGGCACTGCACCATAATGTATTTGGCCAACAGTACTAATACCTAGTAATACGATTTCTACTGTTTGTGTCACTGTGTGTTTTCATTAAATGGATAATGGTAATACTGATAACGCTGATTATTTCTTTGGTGGTTATATTGTAAATAGATAAAGGACACTAGCAACCTCCCCCTCCTTGATAATCACGGTGTTTACGGTGTTGTAATGTGTACAGTACCGGTAAGCAACGTCCCCGGAAGTCTACCTACAAGGAATTTAATCAAATGATAAGCTTTCTGTCGTATTAAGAGATCATTTTGTATCGTAATATATGAATAATGATTTTATTATTATTTTTTATATTATTATTATTATTATTATTGCCCATCATTCACTTACTTCAAAACAGTGCTGCCTTGTTGTTGTTGTTGTTGTCGTTCCCTAGGCTGCCTGGCCGAACACCTCCGAGTTCCTAAGGAAGGCCATGGCCACGATTGGGCTTTCCCACAGGACTCTCAAGGAGTATAGATTATGTTGTTGGCGAAAGTGATTGTGTAGAATGCATCCTGGGCAGCTGCCTTGTAAACCAGTACAGCTCTGCATATAGTGACAGACAAGCATTTTCCAGTATTGACTATGTGGGGCTGTAACCATATTAGGTGTAGGAAGGGAAGGGCGTGTTACTTAACCCTTGTCTAGCGGGGGGTTTTGGGCTTATTTGGGCATATTCAGGCCCTCCTGAATGATAAATCAAGTATCTGCATGAAAAGAAATGTATTCAGCAAAAAACTAGGTGCTAAAAGCTTCAAAATGAGACCAGAACGAGCTACGTAGCACTCGTGGTTCTCATACAGTGGTACCAGTAACATGGGAGTTTAGCGTATAGCGGTATATTTTTCCCAGCTACGCTCACTACTGGCTACACTGCCGGCCTCTCGAGAACACAGGGAGGGTGAGTTAGTGGGCGGCGGTAAGCCCTGGGTGTCGGCCGTGTGGCCTGCTGCGCTCCCGGCCATTTGCACTCGATTTTAACCCTTTAAAAGCCTTAATAATGCTCTTAACTTGCTGCTTTTTGGATACAGACTTAAGTCGGGCCCCGCTCTTTAAGTGTTAAGGGGAGATGGATCGTTTTTTATAGAACCCCTTCTCCATCATGTTTAGCCCCATTAGTTTTCAGATTTTAAGATTATTGCCCCATTAGTTTGTCGATTTTAAGACCTTTCATCCCATTTTGGTGTCAATATTAAGACCTTTCGTGTTATTTAGGTGTCGATTTTATACTGGCGAACGTTAGTGAACCTGTTATTTTGGAAGAATCGGCCTTTGGCCGGGACATTTTTCTACAAATTAATCTAGAAGGGGGATTTAATGGATGTTTTTTTTAAGTTTGATGGAGGTCTAGGGAGGAAACTTAACAATTATAAAAAAGTAATATAAATGAGGAAAATATAGGCCCATCCCCCCTTAAACAACCCAAAGTTCACCACACTGTCCCAAATTATCTATTGGTGGTAGGATGGTGCTGGAGCCTGGGGTTCCCAAATAACTATCATATTGGTGGTAGGATGGTGCTGGAGCCTGGGGTTCCCAAATAACTATCATATTGGTGGTAGGATGGTGCTGGAGCCTGGGGTTCCCAAATAACTATCATATTGGTGGTAGGATGGTGCTGGAGCCTGGGTTCCCAAATAACTATCATATTGGTGGTAGGATGGTGCTGGAGCCTGGGGTTCCCAAATAACTATCATATTGGTGGTAGGATGGTGCTGGAGCCTGGGGTTCCCAAATAACTATCATATTGGTGGTAGGATGGTGCTGGAGCCTGGGGTTCCCAAATAACTATCATATTGGTGGTAGGATGGTGCTGGAGCCTGGGGTTCCAAATAACTATCATATTGGTGGTAGGATGGTGCTGGAGCCTGGGGTTCCCAAATAACTATCATATTGGTGGTAGGATGGTGCTGGAGCCTGGGGTTCCCAAATAACTATCATATTGGTGGTAGGATGGTGCTGGAGCCTGGGGTTCCCAAATAACTATCATATTGGTGGTAGGATGGTGCTGGAGCCTGGGGTTCCCAAATAACTATCATATTGGTGGTAGGATGGTGCTGGAGCCTGGGGTTCCCAAATAACTATCATATTGGTGGTAGGATGGTGCTGGAGCCTGGGGTTCCCAAATAACTATCATATTGGTGGTAGGATGGTGCTGGAGCCTGGGGTTCCCAAATAACTATCATATTGGTGGTAGGATAGTGCTGGAGCCTGGGGTTCCCAAATAACTATCATATTGGTGGTAGGATGGTGCTGGAGCCTGGGGTTCCCAAATAACTATCATATTGGTGGTAGGATGGTGCTGGAACCTGGGGTTCCCAAATAACTATCATATTGGTGGTAGGATGGTGCTGGAGCCTGGGGTTCCCAAATAACTATCATATTGCAATTGAGGATTATCCTCTCTTACTCCACCGCTATACCAAGAATGTTACTACTGGCTAACAATGATTCACACGTATGTAGGTATGGGGAGTGATAGATGATAAAGAGTGTTCTCAGAGGACAGAGTGAAGGAAAGTGTTGAAAGGAAGAAGGAAGTAGAAGAGTGAAATTCATGCATGTCTGTCGTACATAGAATAGATTACTGATGATATGTTATTATGTTTTAATTACAGCCAATGCTAAAGTGTTCCACACCTGGCCATATGAGGATTACATTTATGGGTGATATTATATTAAAACAGTATGTCAAATAGTTCATTATTAAGTTTAATACACAATGTATATGTATTTTACATGAGGGATACCCCACGAACTGAATATTGGGATCGCATCTGTATCTGTCTGCACGCAAGATTTCAATATCTGACGAAATTTTGGCTTGGCCGTACCTCCATGTCATTGTCTAACAATTGAGTAAGCTTGTTTTTCTGCCTCATTTATCGATGTTTGGATAATTTTCTTTTGTTTTAATGCTGCTCTTCGTAGTCGATCTCTGCTTTATATTGGAATGGAAATCTTATTCAACTTGATGGACTTTCATGTATATTTTGTGCAAGCATTTCTAGGTTGTTGATATGAGTATCAGAGACAGAGTGTGTATTGAATATATATGTCTTGGGAAGCACTCTTCAGGCCTTGGGAAGCACTCTTCTGGCCTTGGGATGCACTTGTGACAAAAAATAGGTCTTGGGAATCACTTTTATCTCAGCCTTTGGAAGCGCCGAGGAGCTTTGGAGGTATCAGGTTACTCCTTTGAAGAGGTTACCTGAGATCGGCTGGCAGGTAGCTCGAGTGGGCTAACATCACAAGGGTATGTGAGTATGTGATGTCATGCAGGGCCGAGCTAACTCCTGATGGCTGTCTGTCTTGGTGACCTTGTGGATGTTTTCTTTGTCATTGTTGTTGGAGGGGTCCGTTTTGGGGACGACAGTTTCTGCGGGATAAAGTTCTTCTCTTGTTACTTAGAAATGGTGGATGGCATACTTCCCTAATTTCTTTTCCTTTGGTTGGCGTCCTTAATCCTTATAGAGGCTATCCTCGTCATCGTAGCTGTTGTTGCGGGTCTTTGTTTCGAAGATGTGGACATCACAATTATCTGTATTTTTATTTTATCCTGAACATTGATCTTTGTCTTGTATTTTGTGTATGATACTGATTGGTTTAGTTCTTGGTAATCAATCTACTGCTGAACGCCTTACTGCCTTACTCCCCTCTATGTGGGTGACCATACACTAAACGATCCTAAGCAGACCTGTCCTCTATGAGAAGGACAATCCGTGCCAGCTTATTCGAGGACTTACAGAATTGACCACTCAACTTAGGGTCCATCTGACTCCGAGGCCTTTTTTAGCACTATTTTTCAACAGTGGTGGGTGGCTGGTGCATCCACCAACCTGCTTTACTCTCAGGTTAGTAGTAAGGATTTGTAAAAGGTTTTCTCCCCTAGACGGCAAGGCCGACAAGTCCCATCGCCCAGATTTGTATAAGGCGGTCTCCCCTAGATGGGTTGCCGACCAAGGCTGGTGAATCCCATCCATCTGATAATGCACGTATATATATAATTGCTGGTGAGATTTGTAAGTTATGTGCTTTATGCCTTTTTTAAACCAAATCAATTATATTTTTCATTAATATATGCATGCCCTTTGTAATTTGTATATTTTCATATGCTTGATATTGAGTAGTCACTATTGCAACCAATTAAAAATACCAGTAATTTCGGACTTGTTATGCTACAATAATGCAAATTGATCCATCAGGATACACATACCATTAATCAAGGAATATAAAATGACACCCATAAATCAGTACCAATGGATATACTGTATATATATATAATATATATACATATATATATATAATATAATAAATAATTCCAATAACTGTAGCCACTAAAACTATCTAAATACATGTATGTACAATGTACATTTGTCGGCTTAACCCGAGGATCGCATAATTGCCTGTTGATAAACTGAGTTTTATACAAATTTATTACCTTCGAATCTGATACAATTTGTTATATTTACCATATAAAGCAATTTTTCTTCTCCATCTGCAAATATTTTACTTATATAATGAACATATGAACCTTGAAGAGCGATAAAAGGAGTGGGAAAAGCATTTGGGTGGTGAAAAACTTATATTTTCGCTGCCCGGTTGTATCTTGCTGCGGCAAGCCGAGAGACACACACCCTCCCCTTGCAACGTCTCTCAACCCAGAACGATGGGCGGCACACTCCTCGGTGCCACTAGAAGTGTGGCGAACTCATCACAAGGTAATGTACAAGGTAACACACGGAGCAGCCCGAGAGTGATACCACAGTTCTAAAGGGTCTCTAAATGATGCAACCCTCTCTCCGAGCTTGCCGATCGATAATTCGCGCGGAAAATACCCGATAAATGATGAAAATAAGAGGGAAATTAGCCGATAATTGAGGAGGGGGGTAAAAGGTGGGAGAATGAGATGAAAGGGGGGGGGGCATTGAGACACATATTCATGAGTGGTAGAAAGTACTAGAGGGGAATTATCTCACCTAATGACATAATCCTTTATTTTTTAGAGCCCCTGGGACGTTTTGGAAGGGTTTTTTCATGGTCTTGCTTCCGTGAGGCCCATCGCATTCGCTATACACATACTTCCGTGAGGCTTATTGCACTTGCCGGGTTAAGGGCCAATTACATCCTCCATTAAAAGCGTCCATGCTACTACTGGTGTAGAAGACTCTCTCTCTCTCTTTCTTCTAAAAAGTACCGGTAAACATCCTCAGACATGCCTTGATCTACCAACGTTAGTACTAGTCAGTGTCTCTGGAATTGGCCTTCCATGCACTCAGCGGGAGAATAGTTTTCAACTGGTGGAAAATCTATTCACATAACAGCTGATTACTTGATGCTTTATGGAAAAAAGTAAAGTACTATGCCTCTGCATCTTATTAATTTTATGTTATATTATGAACAAAATATATCAATTGTAATACCCATGATGAAAATAGCAGCCATCAGCATCAGCCACAACACTGTGCCAGAAGGACATCAAAACACCAGGACCAGAGGACCAGCGCACCTTCATCCGCGCAGATGGCCCCAAGTGACCTGACCAATTTCCAGAGTGCCATTAGAGGGCCCCAAAATACAAACAATAAACCGCCGTGCCTCTTTAGCTCCCACGGAAAAGGACCTGGACTACCCAAAACATGGAGAGACTATCCCAGCCAAATTGACCAAGATAAGCCGGCTAAGTATGAGACTAGCAGATCCTGGTCTAACGACAGGATACATCCCAAGTTTGAGACTGGGTCCTTGGTCCTAAGGCAAGGCAGGCTTCCCTCAGTCTTAAGACGAGACAGTAACAAGTGTTTTGGTCAGCCAGCTACGTATGAGACTAGCATTTTTGTTTAGTGTTTTGGTCAGCCAGCTATGTACAAGACTAGCCAATTTGGTCCTAAGACAGAAGCGCTGGATACGACACCAGTAAGTGTGCAAGACAGATGGAAATTGAGGCTCGACGCTCTTCCCTCTGGTCAGCAAAACTTACCTGTGAGACATTACCAGACACTGCTAGTGGTCCGATACCTACACTCCAAGCTGAACAACACCACCAGGAGAAAGAAATTGCTAGTGCTCCGATACCTAGCCTCCAAGCTGCACAACACATCCAGAAGACAGGAAGCCCCTGCAAGCAAAACATCCATATCCAGTGATAGACGAGAGAGAACATCAATAGCCAAGAGAACAAATATTAACTCCTCCTCCAACACCATGGAAATAACTAAATTGAAAATATGATTGAATTTGTCTCTACCTGAGAGACCCTCCTTGCCTCCTAGTAATTTTCTCCCTCTGGAACACCAATACACATATCCCCTATTCTTGTCTTGGTACCAAATAACGTTTATAATATAGGCGGGCATTCTGGTTAGATATATTAGAAACTATTATATTTTGAGACTTAAATTACTAACACTCCAACATCCGCTCGCACATACTTTTATATATAGTAATTGACCCAGATATATTAATAAAGTAGACGTGCCGTTTTGCCCAAAATCAAAACGGCATACCCAAATCTGCGATAGGTTACCATCATCACTACTAATACCATCATCAATCACAGTCACCATCATCACTACTACTTCCATCATCACTATAACTGCCACAATCATCACGACTACTGTCATCATCACCATTACTATGATCATCATCACTACAACAATTACAATCATCGCTACTACTCTCACCATCATCACTACTACTGTCACCATTGTCACTATCATCTTAATCACTACTATCATCATTGCTACTACAACTATCAACCATCATTACTACTATCATCACCACCATCTTACAATCATCATTACTACTGTTAACATCATCACTACTACTTTAACCATCATCATTACTACTGTCACAAGTATTACCATCATGTATCCTACTGTCACCATCATCACTACTACTGCCATCATCACCATTACTATGATCTTCATCATCATCACAACTATTGTTATCATCACTACAACTTTCACTATCATCACTACTACTCACCATCATCACTAATACTCACACCATCGTCACTACATCATATCTACTACTGTCACCAACATATCTACTACTGTCATCATCAATACAACTACAACCATCATCACTACTATTATCACCATTATCACTACTATCACCATCAATCCCACTATTACTACCATCACTTCTAATGCCAACTAAACTAACTTAACCTAGCAAATACGTAGCGAGATGTTTTCGCCCCCAGAATGAATGCGTTCTTAGTGTGTGAGCCCCTTTGAGGCTCACACACTAAGAACGCATTCATTGCTGGGGGGGGGGGGTAAAACCATATTTTGGACCTAAAATCATAACTATTGCATAAATTCAAAAACTCTTTTTTGACTGACGTTCGCATTCACGCAACAAATGTTCGTGTGAAATTTGGTGAAAATCCGTCCAACGGCCTAGGAGGAGTCTCGAGACAGACGGACAACAACAACGACGACGACGACGACGACGATGGCAATTTTTTTTTTTGTGTGGTACCCACTATACGGGGGGCGATACCAAATCTGCTTACGCAGAGTTGATAAAAACTAAAAGTAGAAAATATCGTCAAGAGATATAAGAGAAAACGTGAACTCGTGAGTGACAATAATCCGACTCACTTCGTAAAAAATCCGACTATGATATAATTAGTTTCGATAGCTTGTTTACCATTTCCATGTGTGTGAAACTATCAAGTACATTCAACCTTGATTTAATGTTACAGTTTGCTGAACCTAAGAACTCACAAATTCATATAATAATATAATTAATTAATTTCACTCCCAACACCAATCACCTCCAAATGAAATTAATGAATGCATGTGATCCTCCCGGGATTCGAACCTAGGATACCACATACTGATTTCAAACTCTCTAACCATTACACTACCAAGGCAGGTAAAGGTTAAGTACATGACTACGATTAATATCTATTTATCGAATACTGGATATCAATCTAATCATGTACTCAGACCCAACTATACACTGAATAGCGTAATGTTTATATGAAAGGAAAGAACAATTTATGGCGCACGGTCTCAAAGGACCGACCTCGCTATGAACTGTTCCTAAAAAACATTGACCACATGTATCTCACAGCTATTGTACTAGCAATTCCACTTTTTAAAGTGAAGTTTCAGTAACCTTGTGACTTACATCCTCCATATTCAGCTGTAACTTAAATAAATCCCTTTTATATTGTGAATGTAATATTGTTTTTGTACCTTTGTATTGTAGTATTATTGTGTGACCTATTATTATTTTGTGTATTAATAAACCTGTCGTATTGTACCTTTCGTATATCTTGCCTTTTGTATGATTGTATATATATTCTTCCTGTTAGAGAACTCACCAAATTACCAGATTTGCTGTAGCAGATTATCAATCTTAGAATCTACGTAATAAAATAATGTACTGTATATAATACAATATGGTATGCAACAGACTCTACCTTTGTAATGTATGTAATACAACATGGTATGTAATAAATGGTTGAAGCTCAATTGTCTTAGAATTTGTCTGAGTCATACCATAGAGAGTGTACGAGAGTGAAGTAGAAGGACAAAGAGGGAGAGGTGGAAGGATGGAGTTAAGAAGTATACAGTACCGGTATGTGTGAAAGCGGTGCTGGATGGGAGGAGAGGAGTCAACTGACTGGGGACAGAGGTGCATGGGGGCGATTAATTCGTGGCTACCCCTTCGGGGATCACGGCGTCCGGCAATAGATAGATAGATAGATAGTTTTATAGTATTTGTATGTGTACTGGTATATGTATTTATATAGGTCTATAAATACATCTTCAAGAGATTCTATAAATTGTTGGTTGGTAGCTCTAAGCACACGCACACACACACATACACCACTACTGAGTGATAATTGATTACATGGAATTATGTAGTGTTTTTATATCAAAGGGGTACATAAGCCCTTAAGAGAAGATCTCCTTATTACAATCCCTTTTCCTAAGCCAAATATTTCCATTTACATAACGCAACTCAGTTTCCTATCATAGTTCAATAATGTGATGTATCTTATAATTATTTAATTTGCCTCATTGCAGGGATGAAGTAAATACACGAGTTCAGTATTCTAATACGAATACGAATAATTTAGATTTCTACGAATGTGAATACGAATACAAGGAAATGTATCGTCGAATACGAATGCAAATACTTATGAATGTATTCATGAATGCATTCATGAATACTTTTCGTAAAATTAATTACCTTTTTTACTATAGCTAATTACCGTAACTTATGCAATGGTTAACTATTTTATTACTGATAAGACACTACCTGAATTCAATACTGTGATATCAACCTATATAGTGTAGAAACTAGATTATATGGTATGGTATGGCATCAAATTCGTGAATCTGACGAGATACGAACGATGACAGCTCTCTTGCTCTCGCTATCTCTCTCTGTATTCGCCAGATTATTCTACGAATACACATAATTTGTTCAAATATTCGAATAAAAATGCAAATACTTTTATTTTTATTTGTAAGAATACGAATACGAATACCCTGAATTACTGTATTTGAATACATTCGAATATGAATACTCCATCCCTGCCTCATTGGTCGAAAAAATATAATAGAGAAGCTATTAACCTTATTGATATTATTGTTCTATCCATGTATCTATTGCCAGACGCCCTAATCCCTGACGGGGTAGCCACTAACAAACCTCTTCCCCCGACAACACTTGTCCCTCCTTCTAGCCCATCCCCCATCTATCTCTCCACTCCATCTGTCCACCTCATTTTCGGTCTACCCCTCCCTCTAACCCTTTCCACCTCACTCTCATACACCCTCTTTGCCATCCGCACGCCCTCCATTCGCTCCATGTGTCCATAACTCCTCGATACATTTCTCCGGACATTCTCCACAACATCCATCTGAACACTACACCTCTCATATAATTCCTGGATCGTCAGTCTGTCCATCTACGTGACTACACAATCTCCTCTTAGATAACTCATTTCGACTGCTCTCACTCTCGACTTGTGTCCCTCTAGCAATGTCCATGATTCATTTCCATATGTCAAGGTGGGGACTACAACACTGTTATGCAATAACCTCTCTGCTTCCTTACTAACCTGTCTATTCTTTATCATTTTCCTCAATGCACCTACAACTCTCCTGCCCTGCTGCACTCTGTCCTGTATCTCACTCACCAGACTTCCATCTTAACTCAACACACTGCCTAGATACTTAAGAGTTCAGTACCAGCGACGGCTCTCTGCCGTCAGTAGATAAATCACTCCCCAGTCCCAGCGACGGCAGAGAGCCGTCAGTAATATACGATCCTTGTAACTGCCAGTATCAGGCAGTACCTGGTACCACGACCGTTTGAGCACTGCTCTAGAGTTGGCAACACTTCTCAGCTTATATCGAAGCCTCTACGAGTCTACAGGCTGGGAGGGCCAGTATTCTTCCATCTCTTGAGGTGGGAGCCTGGGTTTTGGCCAGATTGCTTGGGACTGGGGGGGACTTTTATGGTAGTACCCTCTGGTACAGTAGGGGTTAAAGGATCTCACATTCTCCATCTCCTGCGTAAGCAGAGTTCGGTATCGCCCCCCCCCCCCCGTATAGTGGGCACCACTGGAAAAAAATGTCTGTTGTCGTCGTTGTTGTCCGTCTGTCTCGAAACTCCTCCTAGACCGTTGGACGGATTTTCACCAAATTTCACACAAACATTTGTTGCGTGAATGCGAACGTCAGTCAAAATAGTCAAAATTTGTTTTTTGAATTTATGCAATAGTTATGTTTTTAGGTCCAAACTATGGTTTAACCCAAATATGGTTTTACCCCCCCCCCCCCCCACCCCCCGGGACGCCCCTCCCCCAGCAATGAATGCATTCTTAGTGTTTGAGCCCCGAAGGGGCTCGCACACCTAAAAGGCATTCGTTCTGGGGGCGAAAACATCTCGCTACGTATTTGCTAGGTTAAGTTAATTTAGTTGGCATTAGAAGTGATGGTAGTAATAGTGGGATTGATGGTGATAGTAGTGATGATGGTGATAATAGTAGTGATGATGGTTGTAGTTGTATTGATGATGTTGACAGTAGTGATGATGATGACAGTAGTAGATATGATGGTGACTAGTAGATATGATGGTGACAGTACTAGTAGTAGTGATGATGGTCATAATAGTAGTGATGATGGTGACAAGTAATGATAGTTGTAGTGATAATAATGACAGTAGTGATGATGGAAGTGACGATGGTGTGAGTATTAGTGATGATGGTGAGTAGTAGTGATGATGGTGAAAGTTGTAGTGATGATGACAATAGTTGTGATGATGAAGATCATAGTAATGGTGATGATGGTAGTAGTAGTGATGATGGTGACAGTAGGATACATGATGGTAATACTTGTGACAGTAGTAATGATGATGGTTATAGTAGTAGTGATGATGTTAACAGTAGTAATGATGATTGTAAGATGGTGGTGATGATAGTAGTAATGATGGTTGATAGTTGTAGTATCAATGATAGTAGTGATTAAGATGGTTGTGACAATGGTGACAGTAGTAGTGATGATGGTGAGAGTAGTAGTGGTGATTGTAATTGTAGTAGTGATGATGATCATAGTAATGGTGATGATGACAGTAATCGTGATGATTGTGGCGGTTGTAGTGATGATGGTGATTGATGGTATTAGTAGTGATTATGGTAACCCATCGCAGAGTTGGGTATGCTGTTTTGATTTTGGGCAAAACGGCACGTCTACTTTATTATAAATTACATTTTATATAATGCTAGTGTTATGATATATCACTTCATTGTTGCATCTGTCTCACTCTTCTACCGCTAACATATATAATCAATATTCTGCAGAGCTTTCTCAGTGTATACGTCTTCCCTTACGGAGCGTGGGGGGCACCAGTCTTTCATAACATTCCCACAATTTTTGTGTCCTACTCTTTAACCCAAGAGTCTTTCTTCTACTCAACAAGTAAGCTCTGGAACTCTCCCTCAGTCAGGCAGCTAACTGGTTTGGCTTTTATATAATTCGTCATGGCACTTAATTGTATTATGGTATTTGTATATGTACTTGAAAATGTACAAATACATACATTTCCAATTCACTTTATCCATCTTTTATGTGTCGTAAGTATGACTATAGCATTGGGGGGGGGGGGGGGGGGGGACCACCACGGTGGCTACTGTGATGTCGAATTTCATTTCTGGATGGGAAGGTGGGGGGTTTGTTTATTGTATCTTGTATTTGGTAATGGATAAAGTCCCTATAGATGCCAATTAGTGCTCTCATCCATTCTAAATAACTTGTATCTCTAGGTACATTTACTTATACTAGTTCATTTATTTGTTTTATAGTTCTATCAACATACCTGTATATTTCTATAATTATGTGTGGTACAAAATTCATTATTGTATATTTGTATATATCATATATATATATATATATATATATATATACACACACACATACATTAAGAGAGAAAACACCACTTGAGAGTGGAGTAGGCCTAGCTGTTTAATTAAACGAAGCAGATCAATATTCAGGAATGTCCAGTTAAATTACTATACAACTGTGGGTAGACCTAGAATTGGCTATAAATTGACCCCTAGGACATCTGGTGGGCAAAAATATACATAAGTGTAAGTGTAGGAATTGAGTTGGGACACATATCGGCTTACACACCAGCCATCCTCTTCCTAAAAGGTAAGGAAATAGGCTACATGAATATCAAATAATTATAGATTACAGTTTATGTAATAATGCACCCATGTAGGTATTAATTATAGATTACAGTTTATGTAATAATGCACCCATGTAGGTATTATAATATTATGTAGTTTAATTATAGATTACAGTTTATGTAATAATGCACCCATGTAGGTATTAATTATAGATTACAGTTTATGTAATAATGCACCCATGTAGGTATTAATTTTTTATATTAAGAGAGTATTTTTCCATTTTCCGTGAAGCTAAGTAAATTCTTATGTATTTAATATTTAAATATATCATAATATATGTGTATTTACGGAAGTCTTAAAAGAGGTGAACATAATTTACTGATTTGTTTGCCAATGTCTGTATTGATACAATTAAGGGGGAAGCCATTAACCCTGTAACGTGAGGAAAAGCTTATAAGTTTTAACTTTCCATTACTGCTCACTGTCTAGCGCTATGTTGCGCTACTGCAAGACGATACAGCGATACAGTCGATACACGTATGTTATCGCTCTTATTTAATCCACAATAATCACCTCTACATGCAATGTACTATACATCCAAAGATAGAGCAAGGCCCATACTATTATATTTAACCAGAAAAAATCACCTAAGATAAAAAAACAAGGCCCATACTATTATTAAACTGGAAAAAATCCCATAAGATCAATTTGAAAATCGGTATATAATAAATATTTAATCATTCTTCTGAGTTTACAACATCAAAATAATTTCTTTATATACTGAGCAACAAATTTGTTTTACATGAAATATGAAGTATGATTCACGCTCATTCCAAATGTGTCATCATAATTTTATTATCATCAATCATTGTTTTTATATTAATAAAATATAACTTGGTAGTCTGCGATTAAAAAAAAAGGCATAACAAAAATATTCAGTCTACATCGATTTTGGCAAACACGTATTACCTTTACTACAATGTATTATATAAATAACAAGAGGAAAGGCAGATTAACCTAGCGGCTGAGACAATACTCTCGAGAGGTTTTACTGGTGGGCTGCGACGCTCCTCTCGGAAGAAGAGATGTCAAACACGTACCAAAACAGTGTGACTGTCAGGGCTTATGAGGTGAGGTTCCAATGACATTTACTGCCACCCATCTTGCCTCCACCCTGCTCCTCTTATTTCCTCCCTCCACCCTGCTCCTCTTATTTCCTCCCTCCACCAGACCAATACGCAAGCCGCTTGTTGCCGATTTCGCGCCACATTATCAACTACGGAGCACCGTAACACCTCAACCACGCATCTATTGGGTATTCATATACAGTATATTTATATGGTTGGACGCGGAATTGAATTTCCTACACGATGATATCGTTTTTTGTTGCATTTTGGAAGAGTCGCCAAATCTGCCTAGGTCTAGCACAGGACAATGCGAGTCCTAGGGGGGGTCTAGCAGCCCTCAAGTGAACAATATTACCGCAGCAAAGCTCACCAAAAAAAAAAATATATATATATATATGTATATATAATTATACAGTACATCATCGATAAAAGTGTGCCGTGTGCCGACTAAATTTTATTTGTTTTTCCAACATCATCCAAATTTTCATGGCTGTAGATCAAAATTTTGAGTGACGACAATAGATTTTGATAAATTGAATAACAAGTATTTGCATGCACATTCCAAAAATCCAATCAAAATTTGTCAATCATCCATAATTGATTATATATCATTATATTGAGTACTCGCTCGATAGTAGGTATAAATAATGTTTGGTTTATTTTGTTTTAAGGTGTTTTAGAGTAATGAATTATAGATATACGTATAACTCCTTGTTTGCAGAAGAGAATACAAATACGAAATCCCTGCTCCTCATACTTGATTTTCTTTGAATATACGCATTCGTAAAACATGGTTCATAGAATTCGTAACCATTTTATATTAAAACGAGGTATATGGTACACAAATGTTAGATTACATTATATATATATATATATAGAGAGAGAGAGAGAGAGAGAGAGAGAGAGGGAGAGAGTCGCGAGCCATGGCATAGTCAATAGAGCGTCGGCTGCTGATCTAAGGGTTGGCGGATCTAGCTGCCACTGTCAAAATATTATTGGTAGATGTCAAGCCCGGGCAACTTGACCTAGAATTTGGTGACAAACGCCTAATGTTCATGGCCACCCCTTCTCAGGAATTACGTCGTCTATCAAGAAAAGAAGAAAAAGCAAAGGAAATATATATATATACATATACTGTAAATATATATATATATATATAAATATATATACACAGTGTATATATATATAACCCTGTTATCAAACAGGATCTTCCTCCATTAATTCATACGAAGAGAAAATACTCTGAGTAACTTGCTTTAAGACTAGGACATGGAAATGCCCATAACATAACTGTCTCTCCTCCACAATGTAGAACTTCTGCTTTTCAGAATTCAATTATCCCCAGAACTTCTAATCTTTGGAATTCACTTAATTGGAGTTGCTTTCCACAAACTTACAACCCAAAACAGTTTAAGTCCAATTGTTACAAACGTTTTATTAATGGAGGATGCCTTTAGGCACATGGACCTTTTTATTTTGTCTTTTTTGTTCCTCTATTTAATATCTCTCAAGATAATATAATATATAGCGGGTATGCTGTATATATATATATATATATATATATATATATATATATATATATATATATATATATATATATATATATATATATATATATATGTACATATATATTCATTCTAAGGTACACTATCCTATCATAAAATAATTTATAGTTTCCATCTTTTCAAGCCAGAAAAAGGCCTGTTTAAAGGTGTGACTTACTGATGCTCCTCGCTTCACTGTCAACAGGAGACTGAGGAATAGGCTCACTTTGGCTGTGATAGTAGGATGCCAATACCTCACACAGGGTTGCATATGGTTTTATTTTATGCTTGACATACATGCGTACAGTAGCTACTCTAGCTACTCGTAGCTCAATTTTGACGCAAATTGTGCTATAAGTTTAATATAACCGAATTTCTAAATTTTCTAGGACTCTCTAGGATGCAAATTGCGTCCATGCACATTTAGAGACAACCATCCTTAGGACACAATTTGCGTCTATATGCGTGAAGGAGTTAAGATTTAAGGTATTTCGTAGGTGTTTGACTTCATTTCTGTAAAGCAATTTTAACGAATGTGATTATCACTAGTGACTATATAATATGATGAAAAGATTTTTTATTAATTGAATGTAGATATTTTGAGGTGAATTTCGTAGTAAGACCTGTGAAAGTGGGCTTTCTGTAGACAGATGTACCGGTAGTAAAATAATGATTCTTTTTCTCAACAAGGACGTCCAGATAGGGTAATATATTATTATTATTGATCTTGTGAGTCAATTAAATATTTGAGTTATTTATATTTAGGTACTCAACAAAAAGAGAACATAAGGCAACGGGAGTCTGCAGAAGGCCGATTGACCAACACAAGGCAGAGGAACATAATTTGTTGATAAAACAAAAATAAAATAAAAAATGTGTCATCGACATAACGTCTATTCTGTATATAAGGGGTTTAAAAGCGGTGGGACAATCGTTCAGCTAATTTGTTTCATGAAAAGTTAAAAATGCATTAGACACAATTAGGGATAGGGATTTCACATTGAATGGCCATCTTTCTGTTTAAATGTAGTACCATTGACAATAAATAATGAATCCTTTACAGCCATGGAAAGAAGTTGACAACATTTATTTTTAATTATACTGTATATCCCCATTCAATTTAAAAGAAATTTTGATATTATCATATTCACAAGGGTTCATCACATTTGTTCATCATATATTGCTATACATATAGAACTCGAACACCTACGAAATACTTTAAATATTTATGACTTCCCCCTTAATTTTAAATTTATAAATATAAACCCTGATGATTTACGATCGTCAGTGGTATATCAATTCAAATATAGTGGATGTAATTCTTCTTACATTGGCCAATCAATACTCCATCTCACCAGCAGGATCAAAGAGCGTCGAGGTTGGTCCTTTAGAAGAAAAAACATTCTTTTTGCCCAAACCATCATTCTCTGCTATAAGAACCATTCTAAAGCTTCAAATCACCCAATATGCACAGCTGATCTTAGCTGGTTATCTTACCTCAAGAAGGAGAAATCTAAAATGTGAACCTCTAATTGATCCCTAGAAAAGATCAAGCACCCCTCCAGAAGTTCTCTGCCATTGGTGGGGCAGTGTCTGTTTGTGTGCATGACAAATATATCTGACATTATTATCTTTTTTGTCATTCCTTCTTGGACTGCTTCATGGAAATTACAATCCAGCATGCACTATATCTATCAATTATCAGTAGAGCCAAGTAGATATTATAATTTATCTCACTTGTCTAAATTACTTGATTTGTAGACATTACCTAGATAATTTTATAGCAAACTTGTTTTTCTCCGGAAGTAACATTCTTTACTACAAGCTATTTAGGACATGTAGATTAATTTATATGATGCTAACAGGACACAACACTTGTTAATAGCCTATGTATTTATATGATGCTAACAGGACACAAAACTTGTTAATAGCCTATGTATTTATATGATGCTAACAGGACACAAAACTTGTTAATAGCCTATGTATTTAGGACATGTAGATTAATTTATATGATGCTAACAGGACACAAAACTTGTTAATAGCCTATGTATTTATATGATGCTAACAGGACACAAAACTTGTTAATAGCCTATGTATTTATATGATGCTAACAGGACACAAAACTTGTTAATAGCCTATGTATTTAGGACATGTAGATTAATTTATATGATGCTAACAGGACACAAAACTTGTTAATAGCCTATGTATTTAGGACATGTAGATTAATTTATATGATGCTAACAGGACACAACACTTGTTAATAGCCTATGTATTTCGCAGAATTTCGAATATCTTATTTCAATGGATTACATACTAGTAAGTCCACGTTAATTAACTTCCCAACCTCATAATTATCTGATAATTTAACACCTAACGAGCGGCCTAGGCGGTAAATAATATGTAGCCACCAGCGGGGTGTTTTTACCCAAAATAGGGCTGTTTACGTGATCATTTTCATGCCTAAATAAGACCCAGAGCGTAAAACAAGTATCTATCCCTGAAAGAGCATAAACAGAGCTTTCCAATGACACCACAACGATCCTTGTATGACTGCTAGTTTTCTTGTAACAACCGCGCAACACGAGTGCAAAAACCATGTAATTCGGTACTTTCCCCACACAATTCACTATGTAGCGAGTGTGAGAGGGTGGAGGAGGGTGGAATTCATGTCAGTTGGTCCACCGCGGTGGTCTGGAGCAGTCATACGCTCGCTACTCTCCTGCCACCACTTGTCTCTCTCTCTCAGCAACATTACGTGCTGAAAATGCCACACGACTTATGTTGTGAGCCGCCACATAGTCCAAATTTCTTTCACTCGACATATGATGCGCGCCGCCAAAGAAGGGTTAACCCGCAGAATGCCGGTACTTTATTGACCTTGTGTTACCCCTAGTGCCAGCCGAATTTACTATTTTTTTTATTGCCTAAATCTATCATGTTGGATGAAAAAGCAAGGAGAGTGGTAAAAAAAGCATTGAACTAGTCTATTATCGCCCAAATATATGTAGACAATGTCGTATTACGCGAGTTAAAAGTATCGATGAAAATATTGTAGACTTTATCGCTTTTTTGGTTATTCCGACCGTCTTTCCAGTGCTCCCACTGTCTGGTTTCAACAAATACAGGCATTTCAAGTAGTGTTATGTTGAGAATGGACTACCTTTAGTACGTACACATATTATTGTGATGTAGGTACGCACACGAGAGGCACTATGGTTACGCAAAATAAAATAAATATGCATTTTGTAAAAACATTTGTAGTTATTTGTTTTTCTTTGCAAACACAATGAGAGGTTTTGGAGTATATCAGCATTGAGTTTGAATTGCTTTTTCGATGTACAATTGTTATGGCGATGTAAACACACTCAGGAGAGGATTTACGGGGTCCACAAGTGTTCTTGTCACATTATCTTCAATTATTTATAACTGAAATGCATTGGGCTTGCCTTTTATCCCTTACACACACACACTAATGATTGTCACAAAGTCTTATAACATAAAACTAATTGTAAATATTATATTTATTCTTATATTCTTATACACTTCTAATTACGTGCATTTACATGGTATTTGGGATGGGGGCTGGGGTGGTGGTGATGAGAAAATCGAAGGGTAAGGTACTTTGAGGTATGAATATGGAAGTCCGTATATATACAGACCTGGCACTGGGTGTGACAACACCTCAGTCCTCAGGTCGTGGGTCATGTGGCACTCGGGGACGGGAGGGGGGGGGGGGGTTAAACAATTCATCCACATCTTGGAAAATCCTCTTTCAAATCCTTATTCTTGTTTAACCTTTAAACTACACAAAACTACTTTAGGATCCGGTTCATAATAAATCTTACTTACTACATTGCCTTATTCCCTTACAACTACTTTAGGATCCGGTTCATAATAAATCTTACTTACTACATTGCCTTATTCCCTTACAACTACTTTAGGATCCGGTTCATAATAAATCTTACTTACTACATTGCCTTATTCCCTTACAACTACTTTAGGATCCGGTTCATAATAAATCTTACTTACTACATTGCCTTATTCCCTTACAACTACTTTAGGATCCGGTTCATAATAAATCTTACTTACTACATTGCCTTATTCCCTTACAACTACTTTAGGATCCGGTTCATAATAAATCTTACTTACTACATTGCCTTATTCCCTTACAACTACTTTAGGATCCGGTTCATAATAAATCTTACTTACTACATTGCCTTATTCCCTTACAACTACTTTAGGATCCGGTTCATAATAAATCTTACTTACTACATTGCCTTATTCCCTTACAACTACTTTAGGATCCGGTTCATAATAAATCTTACTTACTACATTGCCTTATTCCCTTACAACTTTAACCTTCATTGAATGTACACATTTTAATACAGTGCATTAACTCGATCCTTAAACCTATCTGACTATTAAGCAAATTAACTGAAAGTAACGGCACAGAGGGGTGGTATCATGCATTTAAAAATCTTTGCTTGTTGACTGCTCAGACACTACCAAAAGAACTGTGATAATCAAAATCCATAAATGGGAAGATTACTGAGCATTCAAATAACAAAAAGAGCATAAACGGTGTTCTTCATGCTAGCATTTCATTAAATTACGCTTGATGCTAATTACATATGAGTTTTGAGATTATAGTAGTTGATATCAAATTTAATCAGGAATCGTTGTACTTATGTACTATAAGTCGTCTGTATTGGACGTGGTTATTATCTAGGTAATGTCTACAAGCATACTGTAAAGGGTTCCATGTCATCTCAACCAGTAGACCATTCCAACCAGTAGCTCTCAACCAGTGCCAAATTAACCCAGACCAACCAAACCAGTGCCAAAATATAGTACTAGCCTAACCTAACTTAACCTAACCTAACCGTATTGGTTGATTTGGTACTGGTTGAGAGCTACTGGTTGAAATAGTCTACTGGCTGAGTTGACCGGTCACCACTGTAAAGTATTACCCTTTGCTTTTTTTAACTGATTGTGCTTATTTTCAGGTGACCTAAGGGAGGGAGGACTCGAGAGCTGCGAGGAAGGTCAAGCCCTGACTGAACAGGAAAGGCCAAAGGAGGACGTAGAACCCACCACCTCTACACCCCAGGGGGAAGAACACCAGGGACAACTACAACAGAGGGAGGAACAAGCAGAGGGGCCGAAGAAGGAAGACGCGGAAGACAGTAATGAAAAGTTGAGGAAAGGGGAAGATAGTTCTCAAGATAAACTAAAGGAAGACGAGGAAAAGAGTCAAGATCAATTTAAAGAAGAAGGAAGTGCTCAGGATCAACTGAAGGACGAAACCTGTAACTCCGCTCTCCAAGAAAAGGATAAGGAAGTTGAACAAGACAGTGGTAAGCAAGGAGAACTACTACAAGAAGAAGAAAAGCACATCGAGGAAATAGTAGAAAGTGAGTTTATAGGTGTGAAGCAAGTGCAACAAGAAGAAGATATAGTAGAACCGTGCCTAGAAAAGGAAGATAACCAGACAGAAGAGGTATGTCAAGATAGTGAAAGAGAATATCAAGATATAGTTAAAAAGGAGAAAATAGAAGAAGCACTGCACGAAAAGGAAGAGAAAGAAACTTGCGAGGAAGTTATTGATGATAAAAAGAACAAGACTGTTGAAGAGAAGGTAAGCGAGAAAGCTGAAGTTTCTGAACATAAACAAGAAGAGACAGACAAAGATAAAGATAAATCTCTACCTGTCCAAGAGGAAGAAGCTGATATTTTAGATAAGAAAGTGGAGCAAATACAAACTCCAGTTGAAGAAGAGGATAATCTTGATCTACAGAACCAAGATAAAAGTCTAACAGAACAAGAAGAGCAGAAAGACAAACAGGAGGAGCAAACATATACTCCTATTCAGCATACAGAAAAGACAATTCTAGATCAGGAAGAACAACAAAATAGTGAAGAACAGGAAGAGCAAGAAACAGAAAACCGTGATCAGGAGGAGCAGCAAAAAGAAA
This sequence comes from Paralithodes platypus, assembly GCA_032716605.1. NCBI lineage: Eukaryota > Metazoa > Arthropoda > Malacostraca > Decapoda > Lithodidae > Paralithodes > Paralithodes platypus. Next base: position 49,608,865 of record CM064548.1, read on the forward strand.
ATCTAGATCAACACGAGAAGCAAGAAAAAAGTGAAGGTCAAGAAGAACCAAAGGAAATTCTGGTTCTGCATGAAGAACAAGAAGTTGAAAATCTGCTAGAGGAAAAAGAAGAGCCAAAAGAAAGCTTAAATCAACAAGAAGAAACTCTAAATCAGAACGGACATTTTGAAATCCAAGATCAAGAGGAGGAACAAAAGGAAACTCAAGATCAACAAGAACAGCAAGAGGATAATCTAGATTACCAAGAAGAAACCAGGAAGGAAGAAGAACAAAAATCAGATTCTGAGGAAGTCACACAGGATCATTCTGAAGAACCAATCCTCTCACAAACCTGCTATACAAAAGAGAAAGAAGAGCTTACTGAAAAATCAAAACCCAGCCGCAAAGAAGACTTAAAACTCATTAATAATAACGACTATAAAGCAGACAAACTACAGTTGATCAAAGGATTCTTTGAAAACAATAACGGCGAGCATACTTACAACACGGGATCAGTAAAGAGTCCGAAGAAAATCATCATGGCCGACACAACCAAAACCAGCCGATTCGTAAGTATTTTTCTTTAGATCTAAGATATATTTGCAGCGTAACTTAATAAAATATGAAGTACACATTAAACTTAAGCCATTATTATATATCAAATGCTAGATATGTAACTTAGATATAAAGATTGCTTATAGTTGCAAATATGAAGTACACATTAAACTTAAGCCATTATTATATATCAAATGCTAGATATGTAACTTAGATATAAAGATTGCTTATAGTTGCAAATGTGACTTTCTAAAATTATGTTTAGTGATTTGCTGCTGAACTGAATCAATATTGGCTAAATGTTTTCCAGTCTAATGATTAGTTTTATTATTTAACTAAACTTATCACACTTGACTCGTAGAAGCAGAATGTGTTTACTTAAGAGTATTTAGAGTCACTATTCACTTATTGGACTGATGAGAGAACACAGGGACTATGTGGATAATGTGGAGTAAAGATAAATGTAATTAGAATAGTGAGAAGGAAAATATTTTGATGCTCTTATGGATGGACGTTGGGGACCACCTCGTTTTTTTCTCTCTCTCTCTGGGTTGTATCCAATTGGCCACATTCAGCCTACTGTATTAGACGTTTATCCCCATCCAGGTGTCGATGTTTTGACAGCAGGCTAAATTTGTACATTTTTCGATGGAAAAATGTCTCCGGACAAGCCGGATTTTTCCATACAATGCTGGCTAGCTATCGCTCGCCAAGAAGAAATCGACACCTGGATGGGGATAAACGTCTTAAAATAGTAGGCTGAATGGGGCCAAATGGATACAAGTCAGAGAAAGAGAGAAAAGGAGAGAACAAAGCATGTCTCCCCCCTTAACAAGATAGAGGATGGGAACAGCAAAGACAGTTGAAATAATAGAGGAAGTGTATTATGGAAGTTGGCCAGGTGTGGGAGGCTGTATAATGGCTGATACTTACGGTACTGCAGGTATAATTCTCCAGTGGTCACCCAACCCCTCATCAGGTTACCCGAGGTTTTAGGCTGTAGATAGATTGTTTGACTCCATTAGTGATTATTTTTTGTAATGGGATACCAAGTTATATGTATATATATATTTGGTGGAGGGCGGGCACTACTGTAAACTATAGTCCATTCATTCTAGGTTGGGTAGAAATCGTAACCTCTAACCTCTTGTAACTCGATAAGGGCTAGAACAAATGACCTGTACATTTATACACACATTCCCTGGCCAAGTCTTCTTATTCAGTAGAAGTATTAGCTCGATTATTCTAGTCCTTTTTTGAGTTATGAGAGGTTAGGGGTTACAACTTATGCCCAACCTAGAATAAACGGACTATAGTGAATGTTCACTTCACAAACTGCAGTGGTAGTCAGCAGAGTTGTATTAATGCATTGCAATTGTTTTGTTGCATCACTTTTTACCTTTCATCTGATTGTTTCTTTACAAGCAAACATACATTACCACTTCAATTTGTATGAAAGGGAATACTTTGTCCAAGTAGGATTTCTCCTTCTTATAATCACGCTGTGGTGTAGTGGATTAAAAGGTTGGACACTCGTTCTGAATGTTGGAGGTTTAAGTCCAGATGGGAGTATATAAACATATAATATATATATATATATATATATATATATATATATATATATATATATATATATATATATATATAGATATATATATATGTTAGTAAAGCCAGGTAATAAATTTTCTTTAATACATACGAGGTTGAAAGAAATGGCAATTTCTGCGTTGGAAATTTTATTATTCAAAGTTTCCAGGTCTCTGATGAGTTTTCGCTGGGTGGCAGGAAGTAGATGAAGGAGATGAGCAAAATTCATGGTGGTACAGGGTTACATAAATGTACATGATGATACAGGATATACGACGCGTTTCACTGGACAACCAGCATTATCAAGTAAGGAAGGAATGAAATAAAAGGTAAACAGGAAGGGTATATATAGAGGGTGGAGGATCAGAGGAGGAGGAAAACAATAGCAGACTTTTGCCCCCTGTTTTCCTCCTCCTCTGATCCTCCACCCTCTATATATACCCTTCCTGTTTACCTTTTATTTCATTCCTTCCTTACTTGATAATGCTGGTTGTCCAGTGAAACGCGTCGTATATCCTGTATCATCATGTACATTTATGTAACCCTGTACCACCATGAATTTTGCTCATCTCCTTCATCTACTTCCTGCCACCCAGCGAAAACTCATCAGAGACCTGGAAACTTTGAATAATAAAATTTCCAACGCAGAAATTGCCATTTCTTTCAACCTCGTATGTATTAAAGAAAATATATATATATATATATATATATATATATATATATATATATATATATATATATATACTGTATAATATACTGTATATATATTATGTGTATATATATATATATATATATATATATATATATATATATATATATATATATATACAGTATATATGTGCCAAAAGAGAGAGAATACAAATGAGTAAGAATACTAAATTAGTCAGAATCTTAAATTAATTAAAAGAAATGCCATTTAACTCGTTCAGTACCAGCGACGGCTCTCTGCCGTCAGTAGATAAATCACTCCCCAGTCCCAGCGACGGCAGAGAGCCGTCAGTAATATACGATCCTTGTAACTGCCAGTATCAGGCAGTACCTGGTACCACAACCGTTTGAGCACTGCTCTAGAGTTATCAACACTTCTCAGCTTATATCCAAGCCTCTACAGGCTGGGAGAGCCAGTATTCCTCCAGCTTTTGAGGTGGGAGGTTGTTATATATTGCCATTTTGGCCACATTGCTTGGGACTGGGGTGGATTTTTATTACTGTACCCTATGGTACAGTAGGGGTTAGATAATAATTGAAAAATATTGTGGCCAGCGCAACACATTTCACTGTTGCTTGCACGTATTCTTAAGCCAGCAGTATGCTGGCTTAAGAATTATGGACATTATGGCATATTATGGATACATTAATTTTCAGTAAGTGTAAAGTAGGTAAAGAAGCAGTGTGGAGCTATACTGAGTGTTAATGTTGTTGAAGGTTACCGTTACTGTTTAATGATCCCATGCCTCCGCCCCTTCTTGGCAGAGACACAATTTGACAACACACCCATAATGTTTTTTTTTTTTTTTTTTTTTTTTTTATATATTAGTGAGGGAGACAAAGGGCAGAACTGCCTGTGACGAGTGCCTCCCCATAGTTAAAAAGAGTGACAGGGCCAAAATCAAGGGACGTTCGAGCCAAAATGCCTAGACACACAGAGTTTGAAGCAATTAAAGTCATACGATGAGGGAAAGACTGATTCTGGGAAAGAGTTCCAGAGCTCAGCTGTTGAATAGAAGAAAGATTGAGAATAACGTTTCACTCTTGGGTTCGAGCGTTGCACAGAGTAGGGGTGGGATTGTGTTGCAAGACAGGTGCTACGTGCTCTAGGAAGAGGGGGTGGTATACACAGAGAGCTCTGAGGAATACTGATTATTGTAATAGCGGTAGAATAGTGAGAGAAATGCAACATTGCGGCGAAGAGAGAGAGACCAGGGTGTCAAACGAAAGCCAAGTCCATTAATTTTAGTCTTTAATGTTATATGTGCAAAGATAAAGTTGTGGTTTATAGTTCAAATTATTTCTGTGGAAGTGATAAAAATGCTAAAACAATGCAATTTCATGTTAATTTTCTTGAATTTCTTCTCATATTCATTCTAGTCTTCACATAAAATTGCTCCGGTTTGACACCCTGAGAGAGACTGCAGAGAATTGGTGAGTGGACGTGAGTTAATGAGACGGAAGGCTTTCTTTTCTACTTTGTCTAGAAGTGCTGTGTGAGAGGAACCTCCCCACACGTGAGAACAATACTCAATACATGGACGCACTGTGCCCCTGTACAGAGCAAGAAGCTGCGCAGGGGTAAAGAACCCCCGGACGCAGTTGAGCGCACCCAGCTTCTGGGAAGCTGTTTTAGCAAGAGTGGTAATATGATTGCTTACTGTTTTTATATTGTAGTTGCTATTTGTGTGTGTGGGTTGTTTTCTTCAATATATTGCAACTTTCATTTTAGTCATTAAAATAAAATCATAGGCGGTATTTTCATAGTTTTGTCGCTTTATAGACAATCGTAATGATATCTGTTGTGCCAGTATTATTAAGGCATTTCACAATGGGGTACTTGACTGGATAAGAGATATGAAGGATTCATGATTCAGTGGGTTTTCTTTATACACAAGAGTATCAAATGCACAAGTCACAATTTATATGATTAATCAGGTTCTAGGACACAAATGAATTATATCATGTAGATGATAGTATCAAAAGTAACAACAGAGTACATACATATATACATAATACCACAACACAGCCTAATATATATCTTTTGGTAGTGAAGGGTAGTGTGATATCTAGTTGCTCCTGTCCGGTAATTAAAAGATCATTAACTTCTGGCCGAGCAAATAGCTCAAGGCGCCGGGAAGGTACTTATCTAGGGGAAGGTAATGGGGGAAGCTAGAGATGGAGGCAAGTGGGGGGAGGGGAGGCGACTATGGACAATGGGACAGGTAGCACAATTGATCAAAGGGAGAGAGGGGGAGCAAGAGAGGGAGGTAAGTGGGGGAGGGGGAGGGGGAGGGGGAGGTGACTATGGACAGCAGGGCAAGTAATGCAGATGATCAAAGGGGGAACAACGGCATAACGGGGTTACAGCGGGAACCAAGCGCGTTTCTATATTTAAATTAATGAGCGGCAAGCGTGAGTCTACTTTTGGGACAAATAGGAGGAATACACTTGGCGTCGCACAGGCATTCATTATTCTAATGTACACACTAAGGGATATTGTTATCTTTTAACCAACTTTATGAAATATCTGCACGACATCATTATACCTTAATTTATATGTGCAAGCCCTAACGAGAGAGTTTCAGAAATGCATGATTAAGCATCAGTGGACACTGTTACACACAGGTTAATTAGTACAAGTTCTATTCAATTGCCATGAACACTCAGGTAGCTCAGAGATGCACAATTAAGTGTCAGCAACACAGTTATACACATTCTGTCAAGTAGTGCAAGTCCTAATTAATTAGCATGAACACTCAGAGAACACACTCAGAGGATCTCTGAAATATACGATCAAGTGAACACAAGGGAGGGGATTGGGGTTATATCGATTTTAGCTAGTACGAGTCCTCATTAATTAACATGAACACTTAGAGGATCTCGAAAGTTGTATGACTAAGTGAATACAAGGCAGGGGATTAGGGTTATATTGATTTCATCTAGTATGAGTCCTCATTAATCACAAACACTTAAAGGATCTCCGGAATGTACGATTAGAGGAACACAAGGGGGAACGGAAATTAGATATTGATTTAACTGGTGCGAGCCCTCATCTATTATTATGAACACTGAGGGGACTTCGAGATGCATGATTAAGGGGGGTGGGGATGTGATTACGAACTGTGTTACTATGCGCAGGCCCTCGTGAATTGACATGAACACTGGAGGGACTGAGAAGATGTAGAATTATGGATTCTTTAACACTCACGTGGGGCCCCCACACTTCAAGGGGACTTCAGGACACCTCGGGCAGCACGCACATCGGCCTACCACACTTAGGTAGACATCAGGATACCTCGGACAGCACACTGTTGGCCTACCGCACTTCAGGATACCTCAAACAGCACATGCATCAGCCTACCACACTTCAAATAGACTTCAGGATACCTCGGATAGCACACTGTTGGCTTTCCACACTTCAAGATACCTCGGGCAGCACATGTGTCAGTCTACCTCACTTCAAGTCCACTTCAGGATACCTCGGGCAGCTCACGTTTCGGCCTACCACACTTCAAGTAGAGTTCAGGATACCTCAGGCAGCACACACGTCGGCCTACCACATTTCAGGTAGCCTTCAGGATACCACAGGTCTAGCCATTTACCGGTACTTCTGATGCAGGGGAGTCCGACTTCCACTCTTATAACGTCCTTGGTAGTTCTGATTTCCTGTGCTGGTTCAGGTGCATGAAGTAATCATCCGAGCCAAAAGAGATTAATGACTTTTAACTTTATTAATTCTCCAGACTCTGAGGGTACGACTATCTCACGGCTCTTGAACTGACCTGAACGAGTGTCTAAACTTTCTTTTTCAGGATTGTCCCATAGGTCAGGGCCATAATCGGAGGAGGGGGAATGCTGAGGTAGTATCAAGGGAGTGGGAGGAGCAGGGTGAGGTCTCGTGAAGAGCGTATCTTGTAGCGTCTGGGGTTGGGGGAAGTTTTGAGCCTTGTATACCCCTGTCCAGGATCACGTTGCATTTATGGTGTTCTTAACTGGTCAATCGGGTCGCGAGGCCTTTGTCGGTCTTTTCTCTTTGATCCTTAATCCGGGTTTTCCCCGAGTAGGTAAGGTGGTAGGTCGTGGGGCTCGGGCTGACCTATCACTCGCCTTGCTTTCCTTCTGCCACCTTGTGTGCCCTTGCTTGGTGTGGGCGGCATAGGTGTGGGTGGTCATTTGGCTGGGAGGGTGCGGGAGCATCCAATCTCAGGGACACGAGACAGGCTTTGGGACGATGAGGACTTTTTTGGGGGGCGAAGGAGGCTACTCTGTCGATAATGTAGGGGATGAGGAATAGGCTGTCTTCATCAAAAACAGCTGGTTTGACAAAGGCGTGTGAGTCGTATACATAGCGTGTAAATGGCTGCTGTCTGATAGTCACTGCCGGGACTGTTGGTCGTATAACCGTGAGTGGTGCTGGGGGGTGTCATGGGATCATTCAGATTCTACTCGATAATATTATTTGTAACCAAGTCAGTAAGCAATAATGAACTAATATATGTACATGTATGTGGTAGGGAAATTTGTCTTGTAGGTCGAGTCGAGTCGAGTCGAGTTGGGGGGGAGGTGTGGATAGGTAAGTTGGGGAGATGAGAGGTCTCTCAGGATTAGAGAGAAGTAAAGATGGAAATGAAGAGCAAAGTCGAAGAGTAAATGGTGCGGGCTGTCCTCCTTGCTATTATTAAGTTTTTTGTTGTCTCACTGGTGTGTCCGGCAGGAGCATCTCTGGAGCAGCAGTGCCACATGGTGTTGGTGGTGTGGAGAGGCTGATGATGTTGGTGAAGGTGGGAGATGATGGATGTGAAGAAGGAGATGGTGTTGGTTTTGATCCCCTCGTAGATGGTCTGACGAATCTCCCTGATGGTCAAAACACCCAAATACTCATCTGGAAATTGGTGTTTTATTTGGTGAACCCTAATGCAGTTCGAACAGTGTCATGATTGTTGTACTTAATTTATTATACCCCACGACTTATTCCAATGAAAGCAGTCAGAAATAAAGCTAATAAGACTTATACAAGCCAAGATGTTTAGTTCGTCCCAAGTCTTCCTCTGAACTTCAATTGTGTGAACAAATTCTTGCAAAATGTATATTCATAGGATGCCACCTAAAAATTCTGGAATTTATTGCATACAAATTTGAGTCTATGATTCCGCCATAGGTGTGTGCATATATTAGACATATATTATAAATTTAATATGACAGGTACTCTTTTGACTATGCATTATTTTAGCATACCTATATGTAGCTACTCTAACATCCATTTACGACTCTACTGTAAATTTAAGAAAAGCAAAAACTCAGGCAGGCTTCGAATGTACTGTATAGCACCATGTGGTTATTTAATACCAATTAGATTACTAATTATTGTGAAAACCATGCTTAAATAATCTACATACAAGTCTTCGATAAACATGTCATACAGTATATACTAATATAAATATGTTATGAATGCCAGCAGTAAAATGTAAACTATAAGATAGTGTTCTATATCTCCTGCAGGGTGGTAATATTGAGAAGTGTGCCCAGTGTATGAAGACAGTGTATGCCATGGAGAAGATGGAGGTGGCGGGTAGAGTCATGCACAAGACATGCTTCAGATGTAGCAAGTGTAACTCAGTTCTCAAGTAAGTACTATAGAAACACACACACACACACACATTGACCTCTAAATTGCTTTGTCTTTTTGTTTTGTGAAGTGGTATCTCCCTGGCCATTCCTCCTTGGACATCCTCGGAGACACCATCCCTGAATCTTTTCAAAATTAACATGGCCCACTCACTCTGCCCCCTCACAGTGGTGTTTGCCCCTGGCCCCACCATTCACATTTATCCCATAATCTGCTAATACTTCCTGGGTCTGTATGGAGTTTTGACATCAAATTTTGGCACTACCCATTCCAAGCTTAAATATTTTAATATACAATTTGCTATGCCACAAACATTATATTTCCATTCACATCAAGAAACATCAGCTACCTAGCTATCCTTTCTTAACTAGACCTATCATTGGTGGAGCCGAAGTTTCAAGGTGCTAAATTTTCTGATGTGGAATATTTGGTACCGGACAAAACCGTGCCAAAGTGTCATGAACTATTTCGGCGGTGACCCTACCAACCCAGCTCCTCTCCTTTTCTACCAGCCATCCTTGCCACCTCCCACCCCCTGTGGCCCTACCAACCCAGCTCCTCTCCTTCCCTACCAGCCATCCTTGCCACCTCCCACCCCCTGTGGCCCTACCAACCCAGCTCCTCTCCTTCCCTACCAGCCATCCTTGCCACCTTCCACGCCCTGTGGCCCTACCAACCCAGCTCCTCTCCTTCCCTACCAGCCATCTCTGCTACCTCCCACCCCTTGTGGCCCTACCAACCCAGCTCCTCTCCTTCCCTACCAGCCATCCTTGCCACCTTCCACCCCCTGTGGCCCTACCAACCCAGCTCCTCTCCTTCCCTACCAGCCATCCCTGCTACCTCCCACCCCCTGTGGCCCTACCAACCCAGCTCCTCTCCTTCCCTACCAGCCATCCTTGCCACCTCCCACCCCCTGTGGCCCTACCAACCCAGCTCCTCTCCTTCCCTACCAGCCATTCCTACCACCTCCCACCCCCTGTGGCCCTACCAACCCAGCTCCTCTCCTTCCCTACCAGCCATCCCTGCCACCTCCCACCCCCTGTGGCCCTACCAACCCAGCTCCTCTCCTTCCCTACCAGCCATCTTTGCCACCTCCCACCCCCTGTGGCCCAACCAACCCAGCTCCTCTCCTTCCCTACCAGCCATCCTTACTACCTTCCACGCCCTGTGGCCCTACCAACCCAGCTCCTCTCCTTCCCTACCAGCCATCCCTGCTACCTCCCACCCCCTGTGGCCCTACCAACCCAGCTCCTCTCCTTCCCTACCAGCCATCCTTGCCACCTCCCACCCCCTGTGGTCCTACCAACCCAGCTCCTCTCCTTCCCTTCCAGCCACCCTTGCCACCTCCCACCCCCTGTGGCCCTACCAACCCAGCTCCTCTCCTTCCCTACCAGCCACCCTTGCCACCTTCCACCCCCTGTGGCCCTACCAACACAGCTCCTCTCCTTCCTTACAAGCCATCCCTGCCACCTCCCACCCCCTGCATACCAATCCAGTTCCTCTCCTTCCCTACCAGCCATCCCTGCCACCTCCCACCCCCTGTGGCCCTAACAACCCAGCCCCTCTCCTTCCCTACCAGCCATTCCTGCCACCTCCCATCCCCTGTATACCAACCCAGCTCCTCTCCTTCGCTACCACCTCCCACCCCCTGTGGCCCTACCAACCCAGCTCCTCTCCTTCCCTACCAGCCATCCTTGCCACATCCCACTCCCTGTGGCCCTACCAACCCAGCTCCTCTCCTTCCCTACTCAGCCATTCCTACCACCTCCCACCCCCTGTGACCCTACCAACCCAGCTCCTCTCCTTCCCTACCAGCCATCCCTGCCACCTCCCACCCCCTGTGACCCTACCAACCCAGCTCCTCTCCTTCCCTACCAGCCATCCCTGCCACCTCCCACCCCCTGTGGCCCTATCAACCTAGCTCGTCTCCTTCCCTACCAGCCATCCTTGCCACCTCCCACCCCGTGACCCTACCAACCCAGCTCCTCTCCTTCCCTACCAGCCATCTTCCACCCCCTGTGGCCCTACCAACCCAGCTCCTCTCCTTCCCTACCAGCCATCCCTGCCACCTCCCACCCCCTGTGGCCCTACCAACCCAGCTCTTCTCCTTCCCTACCAGCCATCCCTGCCACCTCCCACCCCCTGTGGCCCTACCAACCCAGCTCTTCTCCTTCCCTACCAGCCATCCTTGCCACCTCCTAGCCCCTGTGGCCCTACCAACCCAGCTCCTCTCCTTCCCTACCAGCCATCCCTGCCACCTCCCACCCCCTGTGGCCCTACCAAGCCAGCTCCTCTCCTTCCCCACAAGCCACCCCTGCCACCTCCCATCCCCTGTCTTCCAACCCTGTCAATATTTTGCTTAAGTCATTTATCAAAGCATTCATCTGCTGAATTTTTGTTTTCGGCACATAACAATTATGAGTAAGCCAAAGTAAAACAAAATCATAAGTTTGGCTTTGCGAGACATTTATGTGTGCAAATATTAGTAGGCCTATACACTTTATCCTTAAAATCCTTGAGAGTTCCTCTCTCTCATTCCGGGCATTACTTATTAAATAAATTACTGTTTTTTTTCTTTCTCATTGAATCAGTAGTCTATCCAGGCGTGCCACCAAAAGTTTTTAGTATCGTTTATTTTTCATCCTTAACCGTACTTTACTATCCATCGGAAGATAGAGGGACAGCAATACTACAATACTACTGAAAGAATAACCATGAAATATCTAACGATTATTGTGAAAAATTAATATTAGAAATGTTTCCCAAATATAATGGTGATTTTCTGCACTTAAACTCCCAAGATATTTCGGAAGCTCACAAAAGAACTATATGTATTTGTAATATGAAATTACAAGTATTTTTTCCATTCTTTTTGATAGTTTATTCAGACATAGTCTATCATGAATATTGAATTGTATATAAATATATAATTATCGTGTTTTGCTTATTTAATACGGCCAAAGTTTTTCACTCTCCGTCGGTTTTAGACCATAAGAATTAATGTTTATACACTTTATGTTACATACATAGAGCGAGGAATGGGTATTCTATAATATTAATGTTTATACACTTTATGTTACATACATAGAGCGAGGAATGGGTATTCTATAATATTTACGCAGATAAAATATCAAAACCTCGAATTATCGTGAAAATGTATGCCGAAAAAAATATCCTATCCGTGAGTAATTGAATGGGAAATTTCAAGAAAATGTTCAGTGACAACATAGGTTTCATGGGAGTGCACTAAATAGTATTTGTTATGCTATTTCCAATGGTCATCAAAATTCATGTCCCATAAATATTTGGTTTTATACAAATATTTTCATCCCCATCATGCAAAGAGTAACCACGGACAAATTATCTTCACTCTATGCGCTCATTTAACCTATTTGGTAAACTATGCTGTTATGAAGTATAGTTCCAGACTTACGGCAATGAATAAGGAAGCTTTGAAAATAAAAACCAAGTCTCTACCACTAAAACTTGATTTTATACGAATATTTTCATATCCGTATATACCAATGACAGTTAGAACAGGAATGAAAATACAATAGCTTACCGTAGCTAGCATCGTGGACAATAATTTCTTAACCACATAAATTATATGGTGACAATATCCAAGCACTTCTATGTAATTTCCAATGCTATACAGATTAATATAAATTACATATAAACACAAATTGTACATAGAACCAGCTGTTTGAAAAATGTAAAAACCCCTGTATGAGGCAGAAGAAATACTGAGAAAAGACAATTTTGAAGACTTCTCCGTCACACTGTTTTTGGCTTACAGAGTGGAAAGTTATATCAAGTAATTCCTTGTTTTTTCAGCTTCTCACAGCTGGAGTAAAGTGCGATTAGCGTCCTTGTGTGATTTATGCCAATGGTTTTAGTTTCGGAAGGCGCAAATCGTGCCTTGGTGCAATTAAAGGGTGGTATGGGAAGCCCCTAGTGCGTCGTCTGATTTGCGAAAGGGTTAATAGTATTGTTATTGCTGTTAATAGTGGCATTAAATCAGATTAATCAAACAATAACAATTCCTCGAATCTCCAATAATGGAACACATTTGGTTCTTCAATGTAAAAGATAAAGAGAGCAGACATCCAAAGGAAAAATGTACAAACAAATTTGGCTCCCTTATATGATTTGATACCAACTGTTAAACGAACAACAATGCAAACTTCAGTTGCTTCATGCATAAGATTAAGTATATTAAAGTATATTAATATACTGTATACACTTATACAGTATATATATATATTAAGTATATTAATATACTGTATACACTTATACAGTATATATATATTAAGTATATTAATATACTGTATACACTTATACAGTATATATATATTAAGTATATTAATATACTGTATACACTTATACAGTATATATATATTAAGTATATTAATATACTGTATACACTTATACAGTATATATATATATTAAGTATATTAAAACAAAACTGACCAAGTAATGATGAATTGTATGATGTAAGTTATGAGGTAATCCAAATTACTATAGAATATATTGATCAACTCCTACTTCTTTCAAGAGTTATACAGTTATGGCTGTTAAATGTGGAATGTGAATGGGATAGGACACACCTGAGTGTTGAGGAAGCAGTGCAGGGTCCTCCCACGTGGATTAGCCAAACAGCTGTAAGATGCGCAATAATGAAAATGAAAAACGGTAAAGCCGCAGGCTACTCGGGCATCGTTGCCAAGATGCTGAAGGCCTCTGGAGAGGTTGGGTTGCGAATGATAACACAGCTGATAAATGCAGTTGTAAGGGAGGAAATGGTACCTGATGATTGGCATAAGAGTGTTTTTACCTTCACCGAGATTCGAACCACAGACAGTCAGGACGAGAGTCCATGCTTTAACCCACTCTACCATGGCGTGATAAAGAATAGTTAACTATCCTAAAAATCCTACTTGCAGGAAATATTCCATTCAATACCAAGTCGTAGGACCCATATTCCAAAGTACCAGACAAGGGATTTTTACAACTATTCCCACACAACAACTCGGGTTGAATACGATTTAATTTAATTCTTTTCCAGGCAATCACAAAGGTTACATTGATATGAAATATATCTCACAAATACACACAAGTTTCATGAATAACATTTTTCATCTTCACTTCGAACCACAGACGCTAAGGACAAGAGTCCATGCTTCAAGCCACCCTACCACGGTGTGACTCTGTGGTTTGAATCTCGGTGAAGTTAAAAATATGAATATACAGTATATACTGTATATATAAGCTTAACTAATTTGTGTTTGTATTATTTTGCAGTGTGGGACGGTTCTCTGTGGGTGGTGGAAACCTGTACTGCCTAACCCATTACAAGCAGGCATTCAGAGAGAAGGGCACCTACGATGTCTTCACCCCCGATAACCCCGTCAAGGGCAAGTGGCAACCCAAGGCTCCAGAGTGATGACATCCACTACCCTAGTTATTTTGAATGGGATTAGGTCAGGGAAAGAGATGATCTAAGAAAGAATATATTTTAGAAACATACTGCATATTTTTTTCTCGCAAAATGCACGGTGGCATTAAAAACAAGTATTGGAGAGTTTTAAGAGCATCTCTAATCTTCCTGGATTTGATTTTATAATTTCCATGTCTGTGATTGTGATACACTACTTAGTATTCGCCTTAGGGGTAAATTGATTTGATTTGTGTTTTTAAATCATGATTGTAGGTAATATAACCTCAGGATTGTCTTGGTGCTGAAGTAACTTTGACACCTAGTGGACTTTTTAGTATACAAATAAGGACAAATAATGCATTTAAACTAATGTGAAGGGGTGGCTTTTATAATGCTAATATAGATAGGAGTGCAGTGACAATTTTGTAACTTATTTTGTAAAGGAAAACTAAAACTTAGTCATCGGATAGATACTCTCCATGAATGTTATCAAACCTGTATTAAAAATTCCCTTCATCATGTACAGTACAACCTTTTAACATCAACAATACTAAAGGCGCCTTTGCATTAAAGTCGCCCAGATAGCCAACTCTACCATTCTTACAAAAACTGATGATATGAAACAAAGGCCAGTATTCCTAAACCCCTAATTGACGGTGGTAATTACTATTATTTTTGTGTATGCAGTAGCTATGCGAAGTACTGGAACATTATTATAGCTCTCTAATTGCAATTACACCAAGTGTATCATATTGACTCGCTAGGAATGCGGCTAAACTATAGTAATTACTGCCGACAATGATGGGGTCTGTCTAAGAATATGAACCCAAATCTAAATAACCTGAGTTGATAAAGGTATGCTAGTGATTGATAAACCAGGTGGATACTATAATGCATAGCTGACTTTAGTGATGTTGACAGTACAGCTAGTGTGAGAGTGAGAGGGACCTTGGGGCTGCTCGGTCAGACAGCCTGGGGATCAGCAACAACAACAACACCAAAGTCATCGCTGCATACAAGTCACCACCTACCACAAAAATCATTACAAAAACATCATAACCAACTATGTCATTGTGATATAATTGGAAACATTAAGCCTAATGAAAATAAACTTTGTAGTGTCTCATATATAGGTACACTGACAACTTACAAGTCAGTTGGTAACTTTAGCGCAATGGCGAATTTAATGTTGTTAAAGTTACAGCAAGTATGAGAGAGAGTTAGCGTGGGACCTGACCCGACTATACAGTGCTCTGAGGTCCCCCATCTTGTTACCTCCGTCCCTGTGTCGCTGCCTTTCATTACACTCTTGGTGCATCTCGGTTCTTGCAAGGCCGATTACATTGAGCGTTTTTTTCAGCATCTTTTCTCGTCAACTCAAAGGGTCAAGTACTTAAAACATTTATGACATTGTATATTACAATTTTACATTCTATATCTTAATGCTCGTGCCAGCAATACTCAAACCATATAATAGCCGAATATGCTAGCATCGACTAAATTATTCTGATTATGATCAAGCTATGATCATAATATATGACCTCTTTGATTATTCAGGCCTCGGTCTGGAAGCTTCGTAAATTAAATAGGATTTCAACCAACTATAATACAGCTTAATCCCCAGAATAAAGTTGCTGGATAAAGCGCTGGTGTTACTTGGCCTATAATCTCTATCTCAGAGTCATGGCTCATTTAGTGGAGTGGAGAGTTAATTACACAAATGGAGGTTTCATTTGGTAACAGTAGGCTACATACTTAATTTTATGGTAACTTTAATTTTTCCTTCAAAATATTGCTTAGTGGCTGCCTGATCTGTTCAATGAAAAACTTTAATTTAAAAGAGGGATGAATTACACCTCACAATTCTAGCTTAGACCTGGCTACCATGTATAGTGGGCAATCGATTAGAATATAATTGCCTCCCATATAAGTATTATAGTGGGAAAATTGGCCTCTGGAATTTAACAGCAGGCACTATTTTAAGTCTTGCTGCAGAGCTGATGCCTTATTCAATAGCATTGTTATTAACATTGAAAAAAAGCAATCTATTCCCTCCCATGTATCAAATTTATTGTAGTTAGCCACCAGGTAGTTTATTTCTTCCCTGACCTGCCCTCCTGTTTCTTCCAGCAAGGTGTTGTATAGCATATTGTTCTGTCTTATATTATAAGTTAATAGATTGCCAATAGTCAGGATAGATTAATTTGTTACTCTCAATTATTCTAGTCCTCGTTATTTATAATTTGCTTGAATACTGAGCTTTTTAAACTAATTTATTTTGTTTATTATTAAAGGATACTGTAATAATATGAAGAAATATATACCATTGCCTAATTAATGTATAATGGTTGGATAAACAATGAAGCTTTGTAATCCACCAAACCTTATGTGCAACAGCAAATGAGAAGTATCTGAACACTGATTGAACAGTATTACATTTCAGTTAAGCAGAAGAAAACACAATGTAGTGGATACAGATTATCATGTTTAAAACTACATAAAGCCATAGTCTCATTAAACATATACCTGAAATAACAAATCCTCAGTATTCAAAACTATTCATCCTCTTACTCAATGTAAGTGTATCAATTTTTTAATATTAAGTTATTTAAGTAGGATATCTTTTGTTATTTATTTCTCGTCTCTCAATAATTAAGTTACCTGCATCACAAAAAAGTGTTCTTGATTTGATTCAGAACTGAAAATTTTATCTATAATGCGAATGATCTGATTGAGGAAGACCTGATTTTATCAAGATAAAACATTTTTAAACTTGGTATTACATTATTATAATACAGTAATATAATTCATGCATGTTGATAATATATTTCCTCATCTGTGATATATATTTTCATATGTATGATACATGTTATTTTTGTATTGAAACATATGTGGCTGCCTGACAATTTACGCATAAGAACTCAGAATAATGTGACACATTTCTTCTCATATGTCACTAACTGTGCTATTAATCTCAGTGTTTGTAATTGTTCTCAGTTACAATAAATAAATTTCCACCTGATATGCATTTTTTTTTCATATTTAATATTGGCGAGACATAACAAGGATCTTACAAACTCCCTAAGAAGAGAATGGAGGCGCACATACTGTACAACCCGAGGAAACCAAGGGCAGAACAGTGCTAGATTGAGACAACACAAAGCTACACTCAGTACAGAAGAGTAACTTTTATTCACTCATTCCTAAGTCCCAAAGATCACTGGTTACCTAGTACATCCTACTAAGCCTTCTTACTTCAAGACTATACATTATGTATGATTCTGATTTATGACTATTAATGAAAACTTTTTAAATTAATATACTGTATATATATATATATATACAGTGCACTCCCGTTATCCGCGCTCCTAGTATTCGCGATCCTTGCTATTCGCGGACACCCCTAAATATCCCATTACTCGTCATCCGCGCAAAAAAACAGCAAAATACAAGCTATTCACGGATTTGAATCGGGCGGGTCGGTGCGTATCCCGATTCTTGCTTTGGCCGGCCATCTTGCATTCTTGCGTGACGTCAACACAGCGTCCCAGCTGAGGCAGCAGTTCACAGCCCAGTGTTGGAAAAGTTGAAAACCACCTGTTTACAAGCTTTTTTCTGCACGAACCTCTTATCTCCCGCAATTATTAGGGCATTTAGAGCATTCAGTGATAGGGACATTGGGCCTGATGGTAATCATGATGGAAATAAATGCCCGGGACCATCAAAACAGAGAGCAAGCGTACCGACGCTGTCGGACGAAAGCGGGCAAATTATGCCGATGCGTAAGGCTAGCCTAGGCCTGATTTCAAATAAAGTTTGTGTGGTAAGTTATCTCCTCATAATATGTATTAAGTATTCTCCTCAAATAATATGTATTATTGGATATATTTGGGGGGAAATGGGTACTTTATGGGTGACTGGACGAATGTGGAATATAGTGTGGTACCGATACCGTCACTGACGGTACCACACTTTGTTCCACATTCTTCCAGGTCCGTCACCGTATCTGTTTAATCATATTATTGTCATAAAGTAGGTCAAAATAATGGTTGGAGGGTCCTAGATGGCCGAGTCAGGTACGAGCTAAGCCTATTTCCCATTGAAACCTATGTTAAACACTGCCCACGTATCCGCGTTTTCAAGTATCCGCGTACCGCAGTTAGGCGCGGATACGGGGAGCCGACTGTATATATATATATATATATATTGTTACGGCCCTACAATGCTGAACCCAAGAGATTAAAATTCAAGCAAGGGCAACTAGCATGCTGTTGCGTTTCAGAAGGCCAAAAGGGTTAATGTCTCAGATAATCACAAATTAATGAAGAAGGATGATATTAACCCCTTATTGGCGGCGCTCGACTTAAGTCGTGCACCAATTTGCAGCAAGTTAGGAGCATTATTAAGGCTTTTAAAGGGTTAAAATCGATTGCAAATGGCCGGGAGCACAGCGGGCCAGACAGCCGACTCCCAGGGCTTACCGCCACCCATTAACTCATGTTCCCTGTGTTCTCGAGAGGCCGGCAGTGTAGCCAGTAGTGAGCATAGCTGGGAAAAATATACCGATATATGCTAAACTCCCATGTTCGTGGCATCACTGCAAGAGAACCACGAGTGCTACGTAACTCGTTCTGGTCTCATTTTGAAGCTTTTAGTGCCTAGTTTTTTGCTAAATATTGTTTTTTTTCATGCAGATGCTTGATTTATCATGCAGGAGGGCCTGAATATGCCCAAATGAGCCCAAAACACCCCGCTAGACAAGGGTTAAACACTTCTAATTTTTTTATTAATTATAATTACTATTAACCCTTAACTGGCGGCGCGCAACTTATGTCGTGTGAAATAAATATGGACTAAGTGGC
Source organism: Paralithodes platypus (assembly GCA_032716605.1). NCBI lineage: Eukaryota > Metazoa > Arthropoda > Malacostraca > Decapoda > Lithodidae > Paralithodes > Paralithodes platypus. The sequence continues at coordinate 49,627,622 of CM064548.1, forward strand.
GGTTCACAACTTATGTCGTGTGCCATTTTCAGCACGTAATGTTGCTGAGAGAGAGAGCTGAGCGGTGTGAGGAGCGTAGTAAGGCTATGACCGCCGCCCACCACCGTGGTGGACCAACTGAAGTGAATCCCACCTTTCCCACCCCTCTCACACTCGCTACACAGGGAATTATGTAGGGAAAGTACCTAATTACATGGTTTTTGCACTCGTGTTGCGCGATCGTTGCAAGAGAACCAGTATTTATTTGTATTAATTATAATTACTATTAACCCTTAACTGGCGGCGCGCAACTTATGTCGTGTGAAATAAATATGGACTAAGTGGCGGTTCACAACTTATGTCGTGTGCCATTTTCAGCACGTAATGTTGCTGAGAGAGAGAGCTGATGAACGGTGTGAGGAGCGTAGTAAGGCTATGACCGCCGCCCACCACCGTGGTGGACCAACTGAAGTGAATCCCACCTTTCCCACCCCTCTCACACTCGCTACACAGGGAATTATGTAGGGAAAGTACCTAATTACATGGTTTTTGCTCTCGTTGCGCGATCGTTGCAAGAGAACCAGTGGTTGTACAAGGATGGTTGGGGTGTCATTGGAAAGCTCTGTTTACGCCCTTTCAGGAATAGATACTTGTTTTACGCTCTGGATCTTATTTAGGCATGAAAATGATCACGTAAACAACCCTATTTAGGGTAAAAACACCCCGCTGGGCGCTACGGTCAAATAGACCACCTAGCCCGCCAATAAAGGGTTAACTAGGGAAAACGAACAGGTTGATAAGCATGATGATTCAGTTAATCACGGCAAAAAATAATAATGGGCTAAGCGCCGAGTGAAGGCCGAGTAAATGCACTCGTTACAAGGAATGAACACTACACAAAAAGAACATTTGAAGAACAGTTAATCAACACCTAGCGCACTGAACAGCAAACTGAATCACACTCAATTACAGACCGATATATGATACCATGTAGTATCACCAGTTAACACGCTCGGACAACGTGTACACTCTAGAACACTAATCAGTGTTCGTTACACACAACACAACACCATATGAAACTCAGAGCTCCTCACAACACTAGGGCTCGTTACACATACACAATAATACACCAATGCTGTCTCATCTCCCCTTCAAAGGACAAAACAGTGCACTACCTACTTGTCTTAACGCACAAACCAGCAGACAACATGTCACGCATGTCCAGGGGTGTACCCAGACCAGCACTTCTCCCACCTCTGCCTCGTCGGGCTCTCCAACAGGTACTAACTCTCAACTCTTCCCTCCCTATACACATCTCTTCCCAAGCTCTATTTTCGGCAAGAAACCTGGTGTCACACTAGTCTATACAGCAGAGTCACACGGAATATCAGATAAAGGCCTCCTGTCGTGGGAAACGTAGATCTTCCCACGCCTACATATTCCACGTGTGTAGGTGGGTGAAGGGGTCCCATGCCTACACACCACGTGCATAGACTCCCACGGGTGGTGCTTGCGAAACTGGACACCAGCTGCTATCGGTGTAGATTAAGGTGGGTCGCCTGTCTCTCTCCTCCCTCCGTCTCTGCTACCACGCTGCTCCCTTACACCCTCGCCCTTAAAAATAAATTTGTGGCGACAAATTTAAGCATTCACAAACATTTTTTAAATGCGGGACAGGTGGTCAGCAATGACATTACATTTCCCTGGAATATGGATGATATTGAGAACAAACTCCACCTTGCAAGCATTATGAACAAAGTTGATATTCTGGCTGTCACCAGACACAGGATGCTTTACCTTACGATCATCACCTAGCAACAAGACTGCCCCCGTCCCCAAATCACTTACATCCCCAACCAGTTTGAACTTGGCACACCCCACATGCTCAATACATTCCTTAAGTCTAGGCAAATGGCAAGTGTCACTCTTGGTGATATCATTGACTTTCTTAACATCAATGCAAAACCCTGCTGACCCACCTGGCTTATCTATGAGAATGACAGTGGAGGAGCATTCACTCTGGCGTGGCTCTCTGATGTCTCGTAGCAACTCGTCGTCGACCTCCTGGCGCGTCACCTTGGCTCTCTCGGGGTTGACTCGGCACGGCCGCTGCTTGACAGGCTCCACATCCGCCACGCCCACGTCACATTCCATCCCCATTGTCCGGCTTGAAGCATTTCGGGGGACACTCTCCAACATCTTATCATCCTCTGCTACATCATCATGAGGATCATTTTTGTGCATAGGCAATTCATTGATTATACCGTACATCGAATAATTTCCTGCAGCCTCCTTCACTCTTGGCTGCTCTATCTTCTTGTGATTAGTACATGGGCCCACACCGGGCAGATACTTTTCGCCTGAGACACCGTCATCCTTTCTCACACCATCATTTAGCGAGAATAATTCATCTAGCCCTACCTCATCAGGGCCCTCAAACACACTTTGCACCCATGCAACATCACTCTTTGCTAGCGAGAACAATTTCCCTAGTCCCCATTCATTAGGGCCATCTAGCGCACCTGTCACACTTGCAACACCACTCTTTTTCTCCATTTCCACATTCATCCCATTATTTCTATGAGACATGGGCCGGGTTACAGCACAAACAGGAAATAATTCTGGCATCTCCTTCTCCAGCTCTCGCGTTGCAGCACAATCAGTAGGCCTGAAAACAATGATGGGAGAAACACTCACCTTCTTCCCAGCTAAATCATTTCCCAACAGGAGGTCAATTCCTGGCACTGGCAATTCATCCACTAGTCCAACAGTCACCCTCACATTTACGAGCTCACTCTTAAGCTCAACAGTCACGAGTGGCACAGACAGCTGACTGCCCACACCATGAATGAGGATGCTTTTACCCTCATGCACAAACTTCTCCAGCACCTTCGTCCTCATGAGCGTTTGTGCAGCACCTGTATCTCTCAAGATTTTCACAGGCTTAACTTCATCATTCTTACGAACAGATCCACACGACACAAAGACAGCAAGTGCATCAGCTCTCTTTCTCCTCTCCTCCTCCTCTTCCTCACTCACACCGACTTCTCCCAGAATGGAGATCGTAGATACGGATTTAAAGTCCCTCATGTACTCAGCTGTACTGTCATCTGCCGTAGGCCTCTCCCACGCGCCCTTACGCCTCCGTTTTTTTTTTTTTTTTTTTTTTGAGACAATGAACGGAGGAAGGAAAAACACAGATAAAACAAAAAGGTCCATGTGCCTAAAGGCATCCTCCATTCATAAAATGTTTGTAACAACTGGATTTAAACATTTGTTGATTGTAAGTTTGTGGAAAGCAATTCGAGGGAAGTGAATTCCAAAGAGTAGTAGCTCTGGGGATAAATGAATTCTGATAAGCAGAAGTTCTGCATTGTGGAGGAGAAAGTGTAAATTCATGGGCGCTCTCAGCTGCCCTAGTTCTACGGGGAAAGATGTGGAGAGGCGGCACAATTGAAGCAAGTTCCTCGGAACAATTGCTGTGAAAATATCTGTAGAATAATGCAAGGGATGCAACGTTTCTTCGTATGGCTAATGTAGGAAGGTCCTGTGTGATTGCAGGGTTATTGATTAATCTAATAGCTTTATTTTGAATTTTGTCCAACTGCCTCAATGCAACCACTCCACTTCCACCCCACAGAGGTGAACAGTAATCCATCTGAGAGCGCACATGACTTTTATATATTACGGCCAACTGCTCGTCAGTGAAGAATTCTCGAACTCTGTACAGGAGTCCCAGTTTTTTAGAGGCATTCTTAGCAATGCTTCTAACATAATGTGTCCAGCTCAAATTAGTAGTTAATGTTACACCGAGAATGTCAATACTAGGGGAAGTGGGAATATTTACATCATTAAAAAATATATGGGAGTCAGTGAGATTCTGTCGGTTAGAAAATTGAATGTACTTGGTTTTCTGTGCATTAAAGGAAACTAGATTCTCTTGTCCCCATTCATTAATTCTAGAAAGGTCCTGGTTCAGAGAAATTGCAGTGTTTATTTTTGAATTTATAAGATCGGGTTGGGTGAAAGAATTGGTAAATGTGAAGGAACTGTGGAGTGTTGAGTCATCTGCGTAGGAATGTATTGGATTATGAGTGGTAGATATGAGATCATTGATATGAATGAGGAACAGAGTTGGGGCCAAAACTGACCCCTGGGGAACACCAGCATTTATTGAGTGAAATTGAGAATAAAGGCCATCTACCATTACACGTATTTTTCTGTTATGAAGATAAGAAGAAATTAGTGGAACTAATGATGCAAGGCCGTAGTGTGACATCTTCGACAATAAGGATTGATGCCAGACTCTATCAAATGCCTTTGATATATCCAGTGCTATTGTATGTGTTTCACCATGTTGGTCTGTAGCTTGGTTGATTTGATGCGTAAGAAGGCAAAGAATGTCTGCAGTTGATCGACATCGTCTAAAACCATATTGCCTATCACTGATTAATTTATTATTCTCCAGATGCTTAATTATGTGATTATTTAATATAATTTCAAAAACTTTGCCAAGAGTGGAAGTTATAGCTATTGGTCTGTAGTTTGATGGATCTGAAGAGGCACCTTTTTTAGGAACTGGATGGATGTTTGCTTCTTTCCAGGGTACTGGGAAGCATGAGGTATGAGTACACAGACGGAAAAATTTTGCCAATACAGGAGCGAGCACCAAGGAGCAATTCTTAAGTACTATTGGAGGAATTTCATCTGGACCAGGAGCCTTATCTACTGAGAGATTCTGCAAAATAGTTTTGACATGTCTGGTGTGGATCTTAAGTGAGGGAATTTCAGGTGAATTAAAATTAAGTACAGGGACATCTTGATTTATTTCATCTAAGGTTGAGTTGGTGGAGAAATTATCTGCAAGAAGGTTAGCTTTACCTCGTGGGTCACTTACAAGATTGCCAGTCGGAGATTTTAATGGTGGAATGGATGAAGCAGTAGTGAAGTTGGATTTGAATGAGTTAAGAGTAGACCAAAATATTTTGTTATCATTTGGATTATTTAGAAGTTTATTTGCCTGCTTATGGAGAAAGTTTGATTTAGTTAGGTTTAATACAGTTTTGGCATGATTTCTGATGTTTCTAAAGTAATTAAAGGCTTCATGTGTTTTTGATCTTGTGTATGCATTGTAGGCTATTGCTTTTTGTTCAGTTACTCTAGCACAATTATGGTCAAACCATTTAGGTGAATTAGATCTTTTACTGTACTTTTGATGAGGAATAAAAGTTTCCATTCCAATTTTTACAAAATCTTGTATGTGGCTCAAGGTGGAGTGTGCATCATTAGAAAAGAAAGAGGTCCAGGGAATATCAATAAAGAAACCTTGAAGACCCTCCCAGTCTGCCCTATCGTAATGCCATTTAGTCACCAAAACAGGTTCAGAGTGGGAAGGTGTGGTAGGTGATACACAGGTGGCCTGTATCAGACAGTGATCAGAAGATCCAAGTGGGGACCTCACTGTAACATCATAATTTTCTGAATTGGTTGTTAAAAAATAAGTAGGTGGGAATTATGATTAGGATTATCTGGTACACGGGTGGGTTGGTTGACTAGTTGAATGAGATTAAATGAGTCTGCAAATAGCTCACATTCAAGACCAGCATCATCAGTCCTGGCTGAATGAGTGAGCCATTCAACATTATGGACATTAAAATCACCCAACACAGTGATTTCAGAAGAAGCATTTAAGTTGAGGACACTGAGTTGTGAGGACAGAGAATCAAAAAGACTTTGCTCTGGAGGAGCAATCACAATCACATTCCACGTGACCAGCTTTATCACAGTAGGAACTTGCTACCTCCCTCTTACTTCCGCCAGCGGTAAGAGAAGCAGGGGGCTGCCATGGCTTTTCATTCCACTTTTGAGGTGGAATTTTCGGCGCTTGGGTGGCAGCACTGACAGGGGTCGGTGACCTTGGTGACTCGGGGTTTTGGTGGTAGCTGCTCCCTCTATTTCCGCCCGCTCTACTGTCCGGATCTACCTTGCGAGTTAAGACATATTCATCAGCGAGTGTGGCAGCCTTCTCGGGATTCAGGGTACCTTTCTCTAGGATATGTGAAGCTACGTCTCTGTGTATTGTTCTACAGAAATCCTCCAAAAGAAAGAGCTCAAACATTTTCTCATAGTTACCCTGAATATCCCGAGAATGCAGCCACCTTTATAGTTCCTTTTTCTTCTCATACATGAACTCCACATGCGTCAAATGACCAGGTTTATAGTGATTCCTAAACAGCAAACGGTAAGCTTCAGGCACTAATTCGTAGGCACGTATAATGGTCCCTTTTACAGTCTCATAATCGCCACTTTGAGACACGGTAAGAGCCGTGTAGGCGGCAAGAGCCTTTCCCTTTAACCCACTTTGCAATAAGAGAGCCCATTTATCCCCAGGCCAGTCCATGTTACTCGCGACTTTCTCAAAAGCCAAAAAATACCCAGTTGGATCTGCCTCGTTAAACGTCGGCACCATGCGAACGTGTTTAGTGACATCAAACACCTTGCCGCCCCCTGGCACGTGCCGTGTCTCGCCAGTCCCATTATCACACTCGAGTTTCCTCTCCTCCAGTTTCAGCCTCGCCTGTTCTACTTGAAGTCTCGCCCGTTCTGTCTGTTGTGTTTCCTGTTCTGTTTGTTGTTTTGCTTGTTCTGTTTGTTGTTTTGCTTGTTCTGTCTGTTGTTTGGCTAACTCCAGTTGCATTCTGAGCAACTCTACCGGGTTGTCTGTGTTCTGTACCGATTGTGATTGTTGTGTGTCTGTCACAGTCTGCACCCCAATCTGCAACTAACCCATCCCGGGTGGCTTCTAACCCACCCCTGGTGGCGGAAACTAGCCCCAATCTCTCTAACACCCATTCCAATAACTCCGCCTTAGTGTCAGAGATTGCGTTATCAATATCCAACTTGTCCGCCACTAGTTTAAGCTCCTGCTTAGACAGACTAGAGACATTTTCATAAGTGGGATCTGAGCGAAGAAACCCTTCTACGTCCTCATCGCTCATAAGAAACATCTTGGCCTGGTTTAATTGATCCGATTAAAGCAAAAACAAAATCGAAGTCATGTACCAGAAACGAGAGATGAGTAGCAATACAGTACACCAATAAATTGTCTGAGTGTGATTCCAGTGAAAAACAAAAATACACAGATTTAAAAAATGCTTAAGTTCGATTCCCAGTGAACAAAAAGACAGGTCCCTAGTGTGGGTACAAGTTCGTTAAATCCTAAGCAAGGTCGCCAAATTCTTGTTACGGCCCTACAATGCTGAGCCCAAGAGATTAAAATTCAAGCAAGGGCAACTAGCATGCTGTTGCGTTTCAGAACCAAAAGGGTTAATGTTTCAGATAATCACAAATTAATGAAGAAGGATGATATTAAACACTTCTAATTTTTGTATTAATTATAATTACTATTAACTAGGGAAAACGAACAGGTTGATAAGCATGATGATTCAGTTAATAACGGCAAAGAATAATAATGGGCTAAGCGCCGAGTGAAGGCCTCGAGTAAATGCACTCGTTACAAGGAATGAACACTACACAAAAAGAACATTTGAAGAACAGTTAATCAACACCTAGCGCACTGAACAGCAAACTGAATCACACTCAATTACAGACCAATATATGATACTATGTAGTATCACCAGTTAACACGCTCGGACAACGTGTACACTCTAGAACACTAATCAGTGTTCGTTACACACCACACAACACCATATGAAACTCAGAGCTCCTCACAATACTAGGGCTCGTTACACATACACAATAATACACCAATGCTGTCTCATCTCCCCTTCAAAGGACAAAACAGTGCACTACCTACTTGTCTTAACGCACAAACCAGCAGACAACATGTCACGCATGTCCAGGGGTGTACCCAGACCAGCGTGAACAGGAGCACTTCTCCCACCTCTGCCTCGTCGGGCTCTCCAACAGGTACTAACTCTCAACTCTTCCCTCCCTATACACATCTCTTCCCAAGCTCTATTTTCGGCAAGAAACCTGGTGTCACACTAGTCTATACAGCAGAGTCACACGGAATATCAGATAAAGGCCTCCTGTCGTGGGAAACGTAGATCTTCCCACGCCTACATACTCCACGTGTGTAGGTGGGTGAAGGGGTCCCATGCCTACACACCACGTGCATAGACTCCCACGGGTGGTGCTTGCGAAACTGGACACCAGCTGCTATCGGTGTAGATTAAGGTGGGTCGCCTGTCTCTCTCCTCCCTCCGTCTCTGCTACCACGCTGCTCCCTTACAATATATATATATATATATATATATATATATATATATATATATATATATATATATATATATATATATATATATATATACTGTTTTTGGTTGACCACTGTTTTTGGTTGAGGCAGTGCTGTGAACTACATGATAGCAAGCTGGGTATTATTTAATTTCTTTTTATTTTATGTAGCCTATGTACAGTAGCTTATATATATTTATATATATTTATGTTACTGTAAGGTATATATGGACCCCAGTATGGTCCCCTCTGTACTGTGTGAGTCTGAAATAAAGTATTATTATTATTATTATTATTATATTATTATTATATAATAATGTAGTTACGAAGTGGAAAGATAGACACAAAAAAATAAATCTGATATCTACAATCACCAAAAAAGGCAGGTTAAATATATCTAGCATGGACAAATTAAAATTATAAAACTGAATTTAATGATAAACTGTAGCAAAACAAATACAGGAACTTTAGGACACATAAGAATACATGATCACCTATTTGTAACAAGAAGAACATCTGACAAAATATACATAATGGGAACTAATTGAATATGCCAGGTTACTGATGTAATGCAGAGAATGAAAACTTAAATATACTTGAAACTAATATTTTCTTACAAGTACAGACATTATTATATAATATTATGTATGTATATACTCTGGCACATACTCCATAACTGGGAGTGACCGGCTCGAGGCAGAGCCCAAGCTGAAACGAAATTATGTAAAACAATAAAACAAATCACACACATCTACTGTAGGGCACCCAGGAGAAGACTCAGAGACCAAAGACCATGATGGGGTCCCCAGCTAAAGATTCCCAGATCCCAGATCTGGAGAGGTTTCGGCTTCAGCAGGCAGACACGCAGCAGAACTACTCCACAATGCTCGCCATTATAACTTCTAGGTAGGGCCCTTCATATATACATCGGCTATACATATACAGTAGTCCATCAGGCGCTTGGCTTGACGGACTATTATCTAGTCCACCTGGCGCCCAACCCCCACTCCCTATGACCGCATTATCACTCATCTATTCACGAGCATTCTCCAGTTATTCCTATTCATCACCATTTCTCTTGTCTGTTTTTCAGTCATCTCTCTATCTTCCAATGCTTGTTTAACTCCATCTGCTCCGAGGTCTTCCTCTCCATCTATATCCCCTTGTTTCTGACTCATATAATCTCTTTGCAAGCCTTTCATCTCCCATTCGTTCAACATGTCTATACCAGTATAGCACCCTTCTTTACACTCTTGCCGATAAGGGTTCCTGTTGTCCCACTCTCCTACGTACCTCTTCATTCCTCAATCTGTCTCTATGCGTCACTCCATACATATTCCTCAAACAGTTCATCTCCATCACATCCGACCTTCTTTTCTCTTGTACATTCAGAGACCCCACATCTCAGCCCCATACATCACTGTTGGTATAACTATCCCTTGATATACATTGCACTTTTAGCTTTCATTCCAAGATTTCTCACCTTCCACATACATTCAATTTCTCCGAAAACTTTCCTTCCCTCACATACTCTCTGTCTTACCTTCAATCCCACACCTGTGTCACTGGTTATCACTCCTAGATATTTAAAACACACCAATTTTTCCAGCATTTCCCCATCCAGTCATACCCTACGAGCATCACTATTACACACCATCACTTTATTTTTATTGACATTCACCCTCAGCTTCCTCTTCCCACATATCACACCAAACTCTTTTACTACTTGCTGCAGCTTCTCCTCAGAATCCGCCACCATTGTTGTGTCATCAGCAAACAGCAACTGATTCAACTCCCTTTCCTACTAAACCCAATCCTCTACCCATAGATCTCATTTTTACCTCCCTCACCACACCAGCCATATATACATTATACAACCACGGTGACATTACACAACCCTGATGCAGACCTACATTTACCTCAAACCATTCACTCAACTTATTCCCTACTCTACTTGTTATGCCCGACGTCATAACTTCAACTGTAATTTCTATTTCAGCCATGTTACACCAGAGTAATTTTTTTTCTATGTGAGTGAGAGAGACAAAATGCAGAACTGCCTGTATCGAGTGCCTAACCTAGCCTAATGTACTTAACCTAGCCTAATTAGGTAGGAAGTTGATAATTATGTAGTGTCCAAACCAGCAAGCCTAGTCTAACTAACGGAACCTATTCACCTAGATAATCTAGATTAGGTTAGGTCTGTTGGCTTATTTTAGGTTATGTGGACCATAGCTGCGGTTGTGGATGGCCATCGCTCACTTCCTCACCCTATAAACTCCGGGCTCAGGGCTCTGTCCTATCTCCTATTCTCTTTCTAAATTTTATAAATGACCTTCTCAACTGTGCCTCAACTCCCCTCCATTCATACGCAGACGACTCAACCTTACACTACTCCATTAGTTTTTCAGAACGCCCAAGCCAGCAATTCCTCAACGACAAACGGATTGAAGCCATAGAACACTTAAATTCTGATCTAACTACTATCTCCAATTGGGGAAGAGAAAACCTTGTTACCTTTAATGCTTCCAAAACCCAATTTCTCCGTCTATCTACCCGTCAGGAAGTCTCTGCGGACTATCCCTTATTCTTCAACAATACAAAAATCAATCCTTCATCTTCTCTCACTATTCTTGGTGTCTCTTTTTCTTCTGCTCTCAGTTGGAAGGACCATATTACCAGTCTTGCTAAGGCAGCCTCCCAGAAGCTGGGTGTACTCAACCGCCTTAGGGGGTTCTTTACCCCTGCATAGCTTCTTGCTCTGTACAGGGGCATTGTGCGTCCATGTTCACATGTGTGGGGAGGTTCCTCTCACACCGCTCTCCTAGACAAAATTGAAAGGAAGGCCTTTCGTATCATTAACTCCCGTCCACTCACCAACTCTCTGCAATCTCTCTCTCTTCGCCGCAATGTTGCATCTCTCTTGCTATTCTATCGCTACTATAATAATCAGTGTTCCTCAGAGCTTTCCCAGTGTATACCACCTCCTTTACGTAGGGCACGTGGTACCCGTCTTGCAACACAATCCCACCCCTACTCTGTGCAACTCTCCAACCCAAGAGTGAAACGTTACTCTCAGACTTTCTTCTATTCAACAGCTGAGCTCTGGAACTCTCTCCCAGAATCAGTCTTTCCCTCTTCCTATGACTTAAATTGCTTCAAACTCTGAGTGTCCAGGCATTTTGGCTCGAACGTCTCTTGATTTTGGCCCTGTCACTCTTTCAACTATGGAGGAGGCACTCGCTATAGGCAGTTCTGCCTTTTGCCTCCCTCACTCACAATAGGAAAAAAAAAAAAAAAATCTAGCCAATGTAGCCAAAAACTATATTACTCTGAAATGCATCTGAGACTCTTAGATAAATGTTGTCCTATTATTTTCTAAGAATTAACTTTTCAGCTTTTATAATTACTTTGCTGTATTTCCTTCTTTTCAATACACTAAGTATTGTTTTAACCCCTTCAGCACCATGGCGTGTATTTATATATTATTCTAGCTAAAGTTAGGCGATGTTATGCAGTTTAAGAAGGACCTGTGTTATTCAGAGAGTTTATTGAGATCGGACTTACCCCTTTGAATCCTAGAGGTAGATTATAAGAGAAAGAAAAGCCCCCAGTGGTAGCCAAAATAAGATGAAAATCACGCCATGGTCCTGAGGGGATTAAAAACCTTGTATGTCTCTCCAAACTCCTAAATATTCCAAGTTCTAAATACCTGTAGGGTGAACTAAAACCCCTCACAAATTGCCTGAAAAACTACTATGAAATAGCTAGATTTAATACAAAAATCTGGGGGGGGGGGGGGCCTCACAGCGCCCCCGCAAACCCCCTAGCTGATTAGACACGCTATGCTCGCCACCCACCCTGAGGGGAGAGAGGTGGGGGGCGCAATTCTAGTGCTTGCCCCTAGGCGCTATTCTAGTGCTTGCCCCTAGGCGCTATTCTAGTGCTTGCCCCTAGGCGCTATTCTAGTGCTTGCCCCTAGGCGCTATTCTAGTGCTTGCCCCTAGGCGCTATTCTAGTGCTTGCCCCTAGGCGCTATTCTAGTGCTTGCCCCTAGGCGCTATTCTAGTGCTTGCCCCTAGGCGCTATTCTAGTGCTTGCCCCTAGGCGCTATTCTAGTGCTTGCCCCTAGGCGCTATTCTAGTGCTTGCCCCTAGGCGCTATTCTAGTGCTTGCCCCTAGGCGCTATTTACCCTAGCTACGGTTACAAATAGGGAACCATACTACATTTTATTATGCAACTCATATTATATTCTCTTCACTTTTTACTCCGTATTTGTTTAGAACTTCATAACTCTACAGGAGTCTAGAAGGACTATGGGTTGTTTTTAATACCATACCTAGTTAACATATTTTTACTTCCATTCATCCTCTTTATCCCGCTGTAACTATGCCTGTAAATGTAGTTTTTGATATTCTAACTTTCAAAAGGATTGAGTCTACGGCGGCGTTAAAAATGAAATATTGCTTTTGGCTTTAATTAACAATGATCTTTTTGTGTTCTTTCTTTTTATTACAGTAAAATATACACAAGAACATGAATGCTCACATATCTAGCCGATTTAGCCAAAAACTATTTTACTCTGAAATGAGTAAATGAGTAGATAAATGTTGCCCTATTATTGCCTAAGAATTAACTTTTCAGCTTTTATAATTACTTTGCTGTATTTCCTTCTTTTCAATACACTAAATATTTTTTAAAAGCCTTGTATGTCTCTCCAAACTCCTAAAGATTCCAAGTTCTAAATACTTGTAGGGTGAACTAAAACCCCTCACAAATTGCCTTAAAAACTACTATGAAATAGATAGATTTCAAAAACAATTCTTGGGGGGGCTCACAGCGCCCCCCCAAACCCCTAAGCTGATTAGGTTCGCTACGCTCGCCACCCACCCCCACTCCTGAGGGGAGGGAGGGGGGGGGGGGGGCGCAATTCTAGTGTAATGATAGATACGCCCCCGGGCGCCGCTCGAGGTTTTGTATTTTTTTTGTATTTTTTCTGTTTTGAAAAATTTAGTGTAGTATGTAAAGTGTTTGTAGTATAATGTATTGATAGGAGTAGAACGTGTTTTGGAGGGCAGGCTGGGGGTGCCCTCAATATTGACACCCCTATAAAATATGTCAACAAACGTTTTTTCTTCTTTCATTCATCAACCAGTTTATTACACTAACAGAAGAATTCACCATTATAATATTAGCGTGTAACAAGAGATAATATAATGCAAGAAATGCAATTCCTAAGAATCATACTTTGCAAATAACAATGTCAACAATATTAGATAAATTGATAACCCCATGCACACACATTTAATATTTATCCCCTCTTGCAATTTTTATTCTTTCCGCTCTCTCTCCCTATCCCTCTAGGAGTCTATAAGCAAATGTAACCTACATTTATTGATCAAGAAGCGCCCCTGCCTAGTGCCACCTGATCCAGTTAACCTCAGTGCAAGAGGGACCTAACTCTACCCTCTAGGTCCGAGGCAAGCAGACCTTCTTTCCCTCAGTTCAACAGCCAGTGGGGAGAGGAAAAATTGCCAGAGCAAGACCTCAGGCCAGCCTTTGGGCCCAACCTACCTTGGCAAGGCCACTATCTTGGGCTAAATCCCTTATTTTGAATAAGACTCAACGAGTACTTCTCTTGAGTCTCACTCAATGGCAATTCTCGCTACCAAGAATACATTTGAGACCTCTGGTGGACGCTTCTGAACTAGCGCCAGAGCTACGACTGTCGACATCAATAATATTTAACACCTAGGACATGTACAATTTATCATGATTTCTTGTGATTATACTTTCTTTTATTATACAGTATACGACTACACTAAATTTATCATGATTTCTTGTGATTATACTTTCTTTTATTATACAGTATACGACTACACTAAATCCTTATAAAGTATAGTAGTCATGGGAATGTCCATATGCAGCTGATAATGACTACATCTATAATTATCAGCTGATTAATAACCATAATAAAAAGGCGCGAAAATGCTTGCTGACTTTGTATTGTAAATAACCGTTATATATGGGTATGGTTGACTTTAAGCTATAATAAACAACAGTATGCATAGGCTATAATATGTGTCAGCTACAGAAATGTCGACAGACCGCTTATAATAAAGAATTGTTGAAAGAGAGAGAGGGTGCAGAGATCCGCGATGTATACAGTTTCCCATGATGCACCGCGGTAAACATTGCGTTCAACGCCTCTGGCGGCCACTTTTGGCATTTGTTGGTAGGGAGAATTTGCCTTGAGTCATACTCAACGACCATTGCTCGTGAGGCATATATAGCAGCATTTTGCCCTGTACTTAACTCACCGATAATTTATCGTGAGTCATACTGTGGGACCATTGATCCTGAGGCATAATTATATAGCAGCAATTTGCCCTGTACTTAACTCACCGATAATTTATCATGAGTCATACTGTTTGACCATTGATCCTGAGGCATATATAGCAGCAATTTGCCCTGTACTTAACTCACCGATAATTTATCGTGAGTCATACTAAGCAACCATTTGATACTAAGGCATGTATAGCAGAACTTGCCCTGTATTTTCCGATAATTTATCGTGAGACATGCTCAGTAGATACCTTCCCTGAGGCATTTCGGATATTACATTATATGTCCTGAATAAACTCACCAAGTACCTATACGTGTGAGTCGCCAGCTACACCTGCCAGCCTGGGACGAGAGCAAGAAAGGGGAAGATATACACTTCATCACATTTACCTGCCACACTAGAGAAATCTGGGGAGTTATAATAATGAGTTACCATAGTGTCTTTTTGTTCCCCTTAGTCTGGGTTCCCTACTTAACGTAAAGGTAAAACAATCCACACACTGTCTTTGCCTCTTATCTGATATACTTATATCTCAGATTTTCGCTGGTCACTTTCCACCAGTGCCTATCAAGATATATTTATATTACAGTTACAGTAATAACGCTCTATTCTGTCTATTAAAACAACTGTATTCTTATTGCCACGTTTTGTAATTGCCATTCTGATCATACTGTTATGTTTATTTGCCTTTTGATTACTTAGTCTTGTCAGTAAATTCATGTAAACTGTATACGTGTTTCTGTTCTATAATCTAAGTACCTCCAGTAAAGTAGACACCCCTGTCTGATTAATGCTTTATTGTGTACTATACAGTAAATAACGCTAAAAACGCTAAGTATAGGGCATTATAAACCCCACCACCATTGCCAAGCGCATTACTGAATCTTGCAAACCACATTGCCAGGGTAAAGACAGGACCAAGACATCAGGACCGTCAGGACACATTACTGCCATAAAACCTTGGTAGCTACTATCAGTTGATGTCTATTGGGCCCCATACCAGCAAAATCGACCAAGAAATACATCGTAACATTTGTCGACACCTACTCCAAGTTCGCTATAGCCTGCCCAGCCAAAGAACATTCTGCAATGGCTGTTGCTGAGGTCGTGTTAATTGATGTATTCCCTGTCTTCGCTTTACCTCAAGCCCTACACTCTGACAATGCACCAGAGTTCTTCGGCAACAACTCTCCGAGATTTTCGGAGATAACATCTCCCATTCTTCTGCATACTGGCCCCAAGGTAATGCCATATGTGAATGAAGTCATAAGACCTTGGCAAATCAACTGAGAACCCACCTGCTTGAGACTCGCCTTCCCAAGTCAAAATAATTCAATGGGGCATGAATACATGTCCACATGGTGATGGCACAACACCCCATGAGCGAGTATTTGGAGAACCACCTTTGCTTATGCCCCTCCGCCTCCAAACATCCACCGAGCCTCTGCAACAGCAGCTCAAGAACCGACTACGACATGCCAATTCTGCCAGGACCTGAAGAATGATGAACCTCCACCTGGATACCCCTTTGCTGTAGGCGACCAAGTTATGTTTGCAAAGTTGCCCATCATCAACAAACTTGGTCCTAACTACATAGGGCCGTATCAAATTATGAAAGTGCCGAACCCATTCCAGGTCATTATCACTACCATGGCGAGTCACAAATTTACCGAAACTGTTATGTCAGAATTATTAAACCTTTGCCTAATAAATCTCAAGATAATCTTTCATATCCTTTTGTCAATGATCAATCGTCACAAACCAACAATCGCGATCCTCCACCTGTCACCGTATTTAAGCCGTCAGTTAATATTCAAAGCAATCCAAAAGTGTGCAAGTCATCAATGCAAACACAAATTCACCCCCACCCCCACAACATGCTCTCACTCCACATTCTTTTCCACTTCATATTCCTGATGTAACTCCTGCCCAATTTCCTTACCCCTCCTACCTTACCTCAGCATCATACACCCTTGTTACCCTCCATAATCCCAAACTCTCCTCAACTGCTACACCCTCTAAAACCAAGCCTGATTCTCTTCTTCCTCCCACTGTACCATCTACTTCATCTCATAAAACACCCATAACATCTTCCACATCCACTGCAACTTCTTCTTTTTCAACTATTTAACCTGAAACATCTTCTACTACGCAAAGACCGTCAAAAATGATAATTCCTCCCAAGAAAATACTACTCCCAAAACCCTACCACCTCCCTCCATCACCTCACAAAACCCCATCTCCCCTGTTTCCCCCTATACAGCACCGCGCACAGTGATTAAGACAAAGAAGTATATTCTTCCAGGACGCACTACCACCTAACCCTCTACCCCTCTTTCCGCGACTCAGCTAACAGTGCCTCATACTTCCCCTTCAACCCTCAACCTCGCCTCATGTTAACTCGCCATTTATCTCCTTCCTCACCTTTTGTTCAACCATCTCTTCCCACACGACTTGCTCTTCCTATTAAAATTTACCCATCTAGTCAACCTCAAAGCTCTAATTAACCTCAATCCTCTACTTCCAAACCACGCATCTTGCATCCGACAACTATTCCCCCTTCCACCATCTTTCAAGCCTCACCCTCTTACGTCCCCTCGTCTTCCAACCGTCCTATTTTAACACCTTCCATTTTTACAACCAACCTCACCCTCTCCCTCAACTTCTCAAGTTCTTCATGCTTAACCCTCTACGTCTACATGTCATGCAACACCCTCCCCACCACCTTCCATCCCTGTTCCACTCACAATATATCCACAATCATAGAATTCATCCACTCACACCACTTCTCCACCCACTATTATATATAAATATCCAAACCCCCTCTGAGATTTACCCCTTCTTTTGCAAAGCCCTCAACAACTCAAACCACCTCACCAACTACAACTCAAAGCACCTCTTCCACCCCCACATTTCTCATAAATTAACGCAATCTCCTCCTTCAACAAACACAAATTCTGATTCACCAAAACAAGACTCACCCAGGCTAGGATTAATTGCTACCTTTCCATCCGCATGCACTCACAAAAGCTACCATGTCAGGTCGCACTACATTAGTTCAGTCAAAATCCTCACACCTACAACAAGATGGTGTGTTGAAATGGATAGAAAATTTTCTCAGCGACAGAAAGCAAAGAGTAGTCATGAACGGTAAGGCATCTAAATGGACCAATGTAAGTAGCGGGGTACCCCAGGGATCGGTACTAGGACCAATTCTCTTTCTAATTTACATCAACGACATAGATGATCTGGCTCAAAGTGTGGCAAGGAGAATTCCGTTTCTTTTTTTCTTTTTTTCTTTTTCTATGTGAGTGAGGGAGACAGAAGGCAGAACTGCCTGCATCGAGTGCCTCCCCCATAGTTGAAAGAGTGAAAGGGCCAAAATCAAGGGACGTTCGAGCCAAAATGCCTGGACACACAGAGTTTGAAGCAATTTAAGTCATACGAAGAGGGAAAGACTGATTCTGGGAGAGAGTTCCAGAGCTCAGCAGTTGAATAGAAGAAAGTCTAAGAATAACATTTCACTCTTGGGTTGGAGAGTTGCACAGAGTAGGGGTGGGATTGTGTTGCAAGATGGGTACCACATGCCCTAAGTAGAGGAGGTGGTATACTCTGGGAAAGCTCTGAGGAACACTGATTATTATAGAGCGATAGAATAGTGAGAGAGATGCAACATTGCGGCGAAGAGAGAGAGTTGGTGAGTGGGTGGGAGTTAATGATACGAAAGGTTTTCCTTTCTACTTTGTCTAGGAGTGTGGTGTGAGAGGACCCTCCCCACAAATGTGAACAATACTTAATACAAGGACGTACTGTGCCCCTGTACAGAGCAAGGAACTGTGCAGGGGTAAAGAACCCCTTGAGGCGGTTGAGCACACCCAGCTTCTGGGAGGCTGCCTTAGCAAGACTGGTAATATGGCTCTTCCAAGTGAGAGCAGAAGAAAAAGAGACACCAAGAATATTTAGAGAAGATGAAGGATTGATTTTTGTATTGTTGAAGTGTAAGGGATAGTCCTCTGGGAGTTCTGAACGGGTAGTAAGATGAAGAAATTGGGTTTTGGAAGCATTAAAGGTAACAAGGTTTTCTCTGCCCCAATTGGAAATAGTAGTTAGATCAGAAGATAAGTGTTGCATGGCTTCATTACATTTGTCTTTGAGGGATTGCTGGCTGGGGTGTTCTGGAAAACTAATTGAGTAGTGTAAGGTAGAGTTGTCTGCGTATGAATGGATGGGACTGGAGGGACTACAGTTGAGAAGATCATTTATGAAAATTAGAAAGAGAATGGGATATAGGACAGAGCCCTGAGGAATACCAGAGTTGATAGGATGAGGAAGTGAGCGATGGCCGTCCACAACCGCAGCTATGGAACAACCGGAATGGAAATTAGAGACAAAGGCACAGATGGAGGGATAGAAACCGAAGGAGGGTAGTTTAAAAATTAAGATTTGTGCTAGACTCTATCGAAGGCCTTCGATATGTCTAGTGCAATAGAAAAGGTCTCACTGAAGTCATGACAAGAGGATGACCAAGAGTTAGTAAGATATGAAAGAAGATCACCAGTATAGCGACCTGTAAGGAAGCCATACTGGCGAACTGAGAGTAGATTATGAGAAGAGAAATGCTTAAGAAATTTGGAAACAAGAATAGTTTAAAAAACTTTAGAGATACAAGAGATGAGAGCAATTGGACGATATTTGGAAGGTTGAGAGCGGCCACCCTTCTACAAGACAGGCCAATTTGTCTTAGGCAAATAATTGAGCTGGCTTGTTCAGCTTTTGCATGGGTATAGATCTTTGCCTACTCAGGTGGTCCAAACAACTCCATTCCCTTTTTCGACACCTCCTAGGGGTTCATATGGGGGTTTGAAAATTCTTAGGGAACATTGTAGTGCCAGATTGCTTACTGAGCCCAACTTGCATCCATTTTTTAACCCACTTCCCGATGTCGTAGGACACCAAAAACAGAGGTGAATATGTGGACACCCTGGCTCTATCAGCTGCGCTAGCAATCATCTCTAGAGTAAACAGGGACCCGGGGAGCTCGGGATGTATGAAGGGTATACTAGGTCAACAAGACCGTCTGCCCCCCCAGATTTTGCCTCAAGTCACCAAATATTGGGGAGGTCATAAAACATCTTCAAATTGGTCTTTTTAACTTGATTATAGGATATGTTGTGTGTCGATCCATATACTACATTTCCCCCAAGTTTCCTTGAGGCAGTTTCATTATAAATGTGTTTTTATGGTACAAATAGTGATTCAACACAAACTGAGCGGCCACTGAAAGTCACCACTGCATAGGGAAGAAAATGAACAATCCATATAACTCAATTTTCTGATAGTGTTCGAACCTACAAATCTGATACAAGGGGTAAAATGAACTGCAAAATTCATTTCTGTAATAAAATTCCATAATATATCAAAAGCTTTCATGCAATCATGCCCGCTCACTTTTTTTCAGACGCCATAGGCAATAATGAGCGGGTTTCTGTCCGTAGCTAGACAAGTAGAGATAGACAAACCAAACTGAAATTATTACTGATTACGGATTACTGATATTTACTATAGGATGTAAGGTATCTTAAAATAACCCCCTAGAAATACTTTCTCTAAAGTATCTATTTCTTTATCCTCCCCATTTTCCCCAGCTAACCTAATCCCACAAGGACCCCAATGGAAATATGCCTAACGGCCTTATTGGGCTATCCTTAGTTGGAATTATGCAAGGCTGGCACATGTCATATTTGTAACAAACTATGTGGTACCAACTCTGTAAATTGCTAACTGAATAAATATTATTATTATTATTATTATTATTATTATTATTAGCTTGTATCTAGTTATTATTATGTTCTATCCAACAACCAACTCTACTCCTAAAATCGATTAATGAAATATTACAAACACATGTGGCAGTCCGTGGATTCGAACCCAGGACGCTCACACCGAATATCAACACCTTATGCATTACACCACGAAGGCAGTTAAAGAATGGTGGACACTGCCTACGATTTATTATGCAACTTATAATAGACTTATCCACTCCGGAACCGGGACAGCACATTTGTCATGGGTGATTTTTGCTGGCTTTATTCCGGTACTGTTTATACTCTTAGCTTCACGAAACTAACATGGTATAAGCTACTTTCAGAGTTCTTTTCAACTACATAGTCGTAAAAGCACTATGTCTGGAAATGGACATCTAATGGAATATATTAATATTCGTAGGGAACTGGCCTGTTTAGGAAATCATGTTTTGACCCTTCACAACTGTATTTCTCTGTTAAATATAACTATTTTGGGTATACAAGGGTATTTTCTCATATTCAACTAAAATACTTGGCTAGTTTTGATTTTTGGCCAATACTTTTGTGAGAATATTTGTGTGATATCATTTATTAGTAACCTTTTCAATTTAGTTAACCTAAGTATAATTATGTTGGTGAACACTGACACAGCCAAACAAAAATTATCTTCCTGTGACGTGTTTGAACCTAACCTAACCTCACCCCACCAAGAACCCCACTTTCTAATGATTATTCCAAACATATTTTTAGGTTAACCATTGCAAAATGCCCTTTGTAGAAACTACGTACAATCTCAAGCTGCTATATCTTCAGATAACTGAAATATGTACTAGTCATCACAATGTTCCCTAACTTTATTATCTCGGACAGGCCTGTTGCAAGATAACGTTCCCTAAGAAGTCTCTATTCACAATGTCCTATAGACCTAAAGCAGGCCAGGTTTTTTCCAGATTGACACTAAAGCTATCAAATGGTGTATTTGTGTCACAGATACATTAAAATTACCTTTTAGGAGTACCTCTGCAGTTGTCTTTGAGTTAGCTGTGGGCAGAAAACTAATTATGGAGAGTTAATTATAAGAGTGCCTTACTAACCTAAATTTCTTCGTAAGAGAATAGGCTATTCATATAGTGCCTTATGTGCCTTACTAACCTGAATTTTTTAGTAAGATTTAGGTCACTCGATCCTAAAGTTAAGAAAGTGGAGGATATACTGTAGGTGACTAGATAGCAAACAACCAATATATAACCCCCAAAAAGGATATAATAAAATATATATTCTAGACAGTTTTGATTTATAAAACAACACAAGGCAGAAGGGCGGAGCACACAGGAGAAGCGGAGCTCTAGACGTTGCAGGGTGCTCCATATTGCTTATATATGTAGCCCACAATCCTGTAATTACGTTTTCTATATTGCGTTGTTAGAGAAAACGATTATTGTATGGCAGACTAAATTAAACATACGATATTTCTAAGTAACTACAAATGTAAAGTCGACACCGATATAATTATAGGGTGTAGAAGGGGAACGAAGCAGAGCAATATACAAAAGTGTAGTTACACTTGGTGGTATTGCACTGATTCTAAACAGTTTTTATTTGTACAAACACTAAATTTGTCGATACAATTGTAAAAACTAGGACAAATAAAAGAAAAACATGAAAAATTCCATTTTATTTTCCGATTTACATTATACGATGCCTCGACGTAGAGAAGAGCTCCGAAGATGCAGAGATCCCTCAAAGCCTTCTCCTCACAGTTTGTCAGTCGGAATTGGTTCTTGAACATCCAAACCTTGAAAGCGTAAATGATCTTGCTCATCCATCGTGCATGGTGCATGGGACCAGGAGCTCGGAATCGAACTCCACGAGGAGGTATATGCCCGAAGAACAAGATCAGAAGCTCCAACAGCTCCCTGTAGTCGTCTCGAGGGTGGTGGATTGTGAGTTGCTCCATCGCAAAGGCGACTGCTTCATCTCGATGAGTTGGAGTTATCGCCGCGTTCACCGCATCATCCGTAGTCCCAGGTTGAAATGCTTCCTTGTCGATTAAATCCCACTGGCTTTGAAACCTCTTGAATAGGAGCGCTTCGGGCCCGGAAGTCCCTCCTCCCATCACAGCTCCGAAAGCAGCAGCCAAGATGACTTCCATGATATGGTGGCGGCAGGCCAAGTAAAGAAGATCCCTTCCGATCTTCTGTTCCAGAAGGACGCATGCGCCGGTCCGATGTCCCGTGTTTGCAGCGGCCGTGTCAAAAGACATGGCGACCACTTTCTCGGTCACTCCCCACTCCTCCAAAGCATGGGAAACAGCTTGAGCTTCACCGGTCCCCGAAGGGAGTTTAGAGACGCCGAGGAGCTGGCTGACTCCTACTCCGGATATCAAGATATGCAGACGATCCACATGCTCCATGGTTGTCAGGGCTTGAAGGAGTTTTCCATCCCAATGGACAGTCAAGGGGACATCCGCTTGGAAGTCCTTTTTGAGGTTTTCCGCGAAACGTCTCCTGGCTTGACGTCGAGACCGGGCAATGGTTGTGCGGTTGATGGCCAGGTCCGTAGTGTCATGGCCGAGGCTTTTTGCAGCTTCTGTCAGCACGATGGTGGCTTTTCGGTCGGAAAGCTGAGTACAATCCAGTGCAGCTGCGAGAGATGGTGAAACTATGTTTTTTGTAGCTCTTCGTGGCTGCTTGGGTGGAGAGCAGGATTTTGCCTCCTGAGCACGGCTGCTGTCCTCTCCCTCAGCACTGCTGCTGTCCTCTCCTTCAGCACTGCTGCTTGAAGAAGCAAAGACGGCCGCTGAGGTGGATGCCTTCATTTCTTCACGGGCCTTCTCCCGACGCCTTTCCTCAGCCTCTTTCTTCTCCGCAGCTCTCTGTTCTTTGGAGGCCAGGGAATTGTTCGCGGACCCCATGAAGGCTCTACGGCCCTTCTCTCGCTGTGCAAGGAAAAAATCCTTGTCCTCTTGAAGGACAATGAGAGACAGGGCGTCCGCGTGAGCGATATCAAAGAGGTCGTCCATTGAGTCCCGGAAAGCTTCCTCCTTCTTCACCTGCCCTGGTGTCCTTCGATCCCTCAAGCGTTTTAGGTCTTTCCAGGTTTGGAATAGACCTTCCAGCTTTTTGATGATGTGTTGCTCCCCCCTAATGGGGATCCTGGCCTTTCCGACCCATATGGGGGTCATGGCCACGGTCGGGCTTTCCCACAGAGCTCTCAAAGAGTGTAAATTGTGTTGTTGGCGTAAGTGGTTGTGTGAAATGCAGTCTCTATGATGTGTTTAATGGTATGGGGTGCTGTGTTACAGCCTGGGCAGGTGTCGACGACGGATTCATCCAGTCTCTTCTGATAGCTCAGAAGAGCTGGATGGTGTCCGCATCTCAGCCTGGCCAGGTGGACTCTGTCCTCGCGAGGAAGGGAGGATTCAGAAGGATGGATTTCGGGAGGTCGTGCTTGCAGCTGCGTGTTGTCTATGAGTGAGTGGATGGAACGGCGAGTGATATGAGTATGGATGTGCTTCCGGAAGTTGGTTTGGGGTGGGCAGGGAGGGAGAGAAGACAGTATTTGTGTGTGATAGCGTATGCTGGGTGTTGTTTTGATATTTCTTGGTGTCTGTGGGTGTGTTGCCATGTAGTGTAGTGGGTGGTGTTGATTCGTGGAGGCTGCTGCCAGGAATTGAGTGCCTCTCATGTCTAGATGATCTTTGACTTTGAGGACTTTGGTTTCTTGATGTAGGTGATCTGTGGGTGTAGTAGCTGTGCATCCTGTGATGCTTTTCAGGGCTTTATTTTGAATAGTCTGTAAGGTCTTATGATGTGTTTCAGCTAGGTTAGAAGCCCAGGCCGGGCTTGCGTATTCCATAACTGATCTTATGTATTGTTTGTAGACTGTGGTGGTGGTTTCTTTGTTGTGTCCAAATTTTGTGTGGGCAAGTGATCTGAGGGCGTTAAGTCTGGGTGTCAGTTTCTTTTTCGTGTTTGTGGTGTGCTGTTTGAATGTCATTTGGGTGTCGTATGTTACTCCTAGGATTTTGTGTGTGTGTGTGTGTGTGTTAGGGGTGTGTTGTTTATGTTGAGTCCCGGGGCGTAATCGTGATCTCCTGTCCAGCTTGTGAGGAGGGTTGCAGTGGATTTAGCTGGGGCTAAATTGAGTCTGTTTGTAGTGCACCATTCATGTAATGTGTCGAGATAGTCTTGAAGGAGTCTTGTTGCTGTGTCTGGGTTTTGGTGCGTGCCAGGTAAGTTCCGCCAACCAGCACAAAAACAGCCAAACAGACTTTGCTGGACTACCAATAAATATGCTCCAATCGTCACGAAATTTGATCACAATATGTCTCATTAGGAATGGAACAAAGCCAGGGGGTGAGAGGTTAGGATTTCTTACTTTCGAAAATAAGGGCCACCCTACTATCCATATAATGCCTTACTAACCTGAATTACTTAGTAAGAGAATAGGCTATTCATATAGTGCCTTACGTGCCTTACTAACCTGAATTTTTTAGTAAGATTTAGGTCACTCGATCCTAAAGTTAAGAAAGTGGGAGATATAGGTGACTACATAGCAAACAACCAATATATAACCCCCAAAAAGGATATAATAATAATAAAATATAAATTCTAAACAGTTTTTTTATTTGTACACCGCCCTCATATTATTTTAAGTAGCTTTCTTGAGAAAAAAAAATGGCTTGTAATTTTTCCACGACATCTTTCACCCACAAAAATGTAGACCCTCCTGAAAAAAGGTTCACCACCAACTCAAGTTCCATCAACTCAAGTTGGACAGCAGAAGATCGCCTATAGCTTTGTGTGTGAAAATCACGACAGGGACCCGTACAGCGGCGACGCCGCAGCAACCTGGCCAGGTAGTCGCTCTCTCTAGGTGGAGCAGCCCGACCAGGTAGTCGCTCTCTCTAGGTGGAGCAGCCCGACCAGGTAGTCGCTCTCTCTAGGTGGAGCAGCCTGACCAGGTAGTCTCTCTCTGGGTAGAGCAACCCGGCCAGGTAGTCGCTCTCTCTGGGTGGAGCAGCCCGACCAGGTAGTCGCTCTCTCTGGGTGAAGCAGCCCGACCAGGTAGTCTCTCTCTCTAGGTGGAGCAGCCCGGCCAGGTAGTCGCTCTCTCTGGGTGGAGCAGCCCGACCAGGTATAGTCGCTCTCTCTAGGTGGAGCAGCCCGGCCAGGTAGTCGCTCTCTCTAGGTGGAGCAGCCCGACCAGGTAGTCTCTCTCTGGGTAGAGCAACCCGGCCAGATAGTCGCTCTCTCTGGGTGGAGTAGCCCGACCAGGCAGTCTCTCTCTGGGTGGAGCAGCCCGGCCAGGTAGTTCTTCTCTCCTAAATTTTTGTGGGTGAAAGATGTCGTGGACAAATAATTAACAACACGATTTCTTTAACCTTCTGCTTCACGTCTTTTGCCACATCAGGAAAGCTCGAGAATATGTCAGAATCCGCAATGTGTTACAAGATCAAGGGGCAAATTTATCACAGGATGGGCATACTGGAGAGACACGACCTTTGCCAGCCGGCTACTACAGATAGGTCAGAGCAGCTCTCCACATTTCGTTATCCCCAAAAACTTTGGCGTTCTCTATCATACCCAGACAGAGTTCATCGAGAGTGTTTACCCTGATATCGCCGATCACATTGGGGATCATCGCTATTTTGCCGGTCGTACCATCATATCGCCTCTCAACGTTGACGTTTCCGAAATCAACATTATGATCTTCGATATGCTGCCAGAGGAGGAGAAGATTCATCTGAGTGAAGACAAACTGAATTCGGAAGACAATGTGGAGTATCAGGTTTCCACGCTCAATGAACTAAACCCTGAACACAAACTCAAGCTGAAAGTGGGTGCCATGGTAATGGTAATACGGAATCTATCCCCACCCAGACTCTGTAACGGTACACGAATTATCGTTGACAACCTGAAGAAGACCATCATTGTTGGTAGGGTTCTGGGTGGCACTTACGATGGCGAGCAGGTTTGCATTCCCAGGGTAAAGTTGGTGGCCAACGATTCCCCGGTGGCATTTTCCAGGTTCCAATTCTCTGTAAAGCTAAGTTTTGCAATGACAATTAATAAGGCGCAGGGCCAGACCATCCAACATTGCGACCTTTACCTCTACCACACACGGTGCTTCTCTCATGGGCAATTATATGTTGCCTGCTCTCGGGTCACAAGTTGGCATGCGCTGAGTATTTTTATCCAGAAGAAGGAAAAGGGACCATGTGTGTTAGATAACGTTGTATACTCTGACGTGTTTTTGGAAAGCTCCAGCGAAAGTATATAGATTTAGGACAGTGTGACACTGAAGTTGAGGCCCAATTCGCTCCAGAAGACATGAAGGCAGTACTGAAGATATCCGTCGAGGATTTCGATATGGCGGTAGAGAAGATGGACGAGCAACTCGAAGAGTGTGAGCAGTTACGGAAGTAATTTGAAGAAAGCTGCGAAACCCATCGAAGGGAACAAGAGAAGAGAGACAAATTCCTTCTGAAGGAAATCGAGAAGCGTGACGAAAACTAACGGAAGGAACAAGAGAAGCGGGACGAGAGAGAGAGAGAGACAGACAGACAGACACAATGTGTGTGTGTGTGTGTGAGAGAGAGTTACACACTCTCTCTCTCTGTCATGCTTCGTAGTCCCGTAGCCACTTCGTTCTTAGTAAGCGAATAGGCTATCCATATAATGCCTTACTAACCTGAATTTCTTGGTAAGAGAATAGGCTATTCATATAGTGCCTTACGTGCCTTACTAACCTGAATTTTTTAGTAAGATTTAGGTCACTCGATCCTAAAGTTAAGAAAGTGGGAGATATAGGTGACTACATAGCAAACAACCAATATATAACCCCCAAAAAGCATATAATAATAAAATATAAATTCTAAACAGTTTTTATTTGTACACCGCCCTCATATTATTTTAAGTAGCTTTCTCGAAAAAAAAGATGGCTTGTAATTTTTCCACGACATCTTTCACCCACAAAAATTTAGACCAGTGGTTCCCAAACTTTTTTGGACTGCCGCCCCCTTGGCTCCCACTCACACCACTGGAGCCCCCCTTCCCACACAAATACAAACAACCGAATACAACCTGGAACTACGTAACGGGTATAATGCGAATTAAAAGCAATAACTGTAAATACTAGTATATATTTCGCAAATAATACATGGTTTGGACGAGTTCATTAAGTTAGCAATTTTTTTTTTTTTTTTTTCATAAACATAGCCTGAGTAATGGTAACTTAATGATAATACAGCAGAAAATAAGCAGTAGAATTTTAATAGTAAAACAATTGATTCTGCACTTTCCCCTCTACTTCTTCCCATTTGAGGTATCATATCATTCTATAAATTATATTAATACAATAAAAACAATCATCAAAAAATGCCCAAGCCTCTCTATGAGTAACTTAAGACAAACACACCTTCACTAGCTGTGAGCTACAGTAGGACTGAGTGACCGTTCCCACCAGTGTTGCCATCAAGAAATTTCAAATCCCGCTAGATTCCACCTCAAAACCCGCCAGATCCACCCCCAAATTCGCTAGATTTTAGCATAACATAAATCAATTCAATATATATAGATATATACACAGTAGTGTGTGTTTGTGTGAGGGATAATACTAATATTTATATTAATAATAATAATAGCCTAATATATATATTTATTACATAATAATTACTAACATATAATATTATGTGAGTATTTCTTAAACATACTAGAACGAAACGACATATTAATATGCTTTTACATTAATACATTACTTACCAGTACATACATACTTAAGTGTGTGTGGATCAATTTAGATCAAATGAGTATGGGTGCGAAAATTATAATGGTATAACTTCAATTTAAATGCTGTATACTGGGTCTTTCATTTTGTTTTATTATAGATTTCAGTTTTCCAAAGCAAGAACGAAAAATCGCCAGAAATTCGCTAGTACATACGAAAAACCGCCAGAATTCCCGCTAGCCGCTAGATGGCAAATTCTCCCGCTAGATGACTGTCCAAATTCGCTAGATTTAGCGGGAAAATAGCTAAAATGGCAACACTGGTTCCCACCACAGTCCACTACCTCTCAATTCTCGAGTCTGTACCTGATCGCTTCACGTCCAACACAGAGGCGGGAAGTTACATAATCATGAATATAACGGTACAGTAATCACATTGATATAGTTTTAAGATTGTTTGGTTGCTGATGTATGGACATTGATAATAATAGTATGTCTTTAGAGATTCATTAACCCGGGAGCTGGCGGGAGACTCTTAAGAGTTCCCCCGGCGGACTGCGGGGAGACTCTTAAGAGTCAGAGAAAAAAAAAATCAACTTTTGACATCGAAAAAAAAAAATAATAATAATTTTTATTTTTTTTTGGCCCCTGGGCCATGCAAAATCTCAGTCATCTACCTCCCCTCCTTTCCCACTTTCCTCCTCTCCTTCAGTTATCACCTATTTTCCCTGTTATTCCCTTATTCTGAGGTATATTTTCGTGCTAACATTAGAAAGCCGGTTGCAGGGTGTGGTCATCACTGATAGCAAGTGAATGCAAGAGAGAGAGAGAGAGAGTAATAATAATAATAATAATAGTTCTTAAAGCTAGCGCATGCTAAGCCAGCTAAGGATAGCTCAATAAGGCCGATTAGGCGTATTTCCATTGGGGTCCTGTACTACTATCCCATCCCTTTGCTCATGAGGGATGGTAACGACTCAGTGCTTGTGAAAAATCTTTAATGCGCCGAGGGTGGGCGCGAACCCGGGCCTTCTGGGTGGAAGTCCGAGACGCTAGTCACTACACCAAGTGAGCCGCTGATCGATCGACTGTGTCTCAGTGGCCTTGGGGGAAATTGGCGGGAAAGCAGCTTGCCTCACCCATACATTATACAACTCGCGGGCTATATCTCCGATTTTGACCATCCAAACGCTGTTTTCACTCGTTTTATTGTTGTTTCAGGTTAATACCTTTATAATCCACCCATAATAGGCGCATATGGATAAGTATTAATGCTATTAATGGTACAATGAATATTTTAGTGACGGAAACACCTCAAATACAAGCGCACAGGGAGAGGTGTCTAATTACCCCCATGCGCACTTGTTAGGTTAATACCAAAATTTGAAATCTCAATACCAGAATATTTTTGGATTGGTTGTGATGTCCTACCGGCGCCCCCCTTCCGCCCCGTTTTTCCTTACCGCCCCCCTGGATCCTTCCAACGCCCACAGGGGGGTGGTACCGCCCACTTTGGGAACCTCTGATTTAGACCCTCCTGAAAAAAGGTTCACCACCAACTCAAGTTCCATCAACTCACGTTGGACAGCAGAAGATCGCCTAAAGCTTTGTGTGTGAAAATCACGACAGCGACCCGTACAGCGGCGACGCCGCAGCAACCCGGCCGGGTAGTTGCTCTCTCTGGGTGGAGCAGCCCGGCCAGGTAGTCTCTCTCTAGGTAGAGCAGCCCGGCCAGGTAGTCTCTCTCTAGGTAGAGCAGCCCGGCCAGGTAGTTTCTCTCCTAAATTTTTGTGGGTGAAAGATGTCGTGGACAAATAATCGACAACTCGATTTCTTTAACAGGACAGAGTGAGCGCACTCATTGCTGATGATTATGGCAAGACGTTAGCTAAAAAATCTTTGACTCAGAGAGAGTGAGTGTGTAACTCTCTCTCTCTCTCTCTGTCATGCTTCGTATAATGCGTCGTATAGCCTAGGTCATGCTTCATATAATGCGTCGTATAGCACAGCGATGGCTGTGACTCGTATCTGGGCAGGACATATGAGGCAGAAGGGCGGAGCACACAGGAGAAGCGGAGCTCTAGACAGTGCAGGGTGCTCCTATGACCAGTGGTGTCCCATAGCCCAGCCTCACTGTGGTGTCCCGTAGTCGTATAGCGCGGCGATGGTTGTGACTCGTATCTGGGCAGGACACACGAGGCAGAAGGGCGGAGCACACAGGAGAAGCGGAGCTCTAGACGGTGCAGGGTGCTCCTATGACCAGTGGTGTCCCGTAGCCCAGCCTCACTGTGGTGTCCCGTAGTCGTAGTAGTCGTATAGCACGGCGATGGCTGTGACTCGTATCTGGGCAGGACACACGAGGCAGAAGGGCGGAGGTGTCCCGTAGCCACTTCGTTCTTAGTAAGAGAATAGGCTCTCCATATAGTGCCTTACTAACCTGAATTTCTTAGTAAGAGAATAGGCTATTCATATAGTGCCTTACGTGCCTTACTAACCTATGTAACATGCATATTATACTCAAATATACACATGTAACCCAGCCTCAATCACTTATTATGTCACCCTCTGTTCCATCAATATTCTAGAAGATGACTGATATATATCTCTATATATATATATGTATTATAACAAGCCGGGGCTTTGCCCTCTGGGGCTTGGCCTCTGGTGGGACGCCTCCGGCGGTGTATTTGCACATAAAACGGTGAAATAAAAGAACTGTTTTTCTTATTAGTATTTATTCTAATAGTTTTGCTTTTTTTTCTAGGTGGCGCTCCCTGTATCATTATTGCAAATTCTTTCAGCAAGTTTTCGTCCCGCTTCCCTTGTTCCTTCCGTTGGTTTTCGTCTCGCTTCTCGATTTCCTTCAGAAGTCCTTTCTTCATCGGTTATGCCACCCAAAGTGTTCTTTATTGGTGGTAGGCACTGCTTTGAGCTCTTCAGGATTCTCAATTCTTGAGTTCTTTGGGTTTTTACGGTAGAATAATTTGCTGCTGCCTTTGCCTGCCGTTTCCTTTTACGAACATTGGCGGCCTCGAGCTTTAACTGTAATTTCTGATCCTTTTTGTGTAGTCTCTCTTGTCTTTTTGAGGCAACTTCATTCAATTTATTTTGCTTTCTTTCCAGTCGTCTGCGCTTCTTAGTTTCAACGGTAATACGTTTTTGAGCAGCCAGTTGCTTATCGTGGTAGCTGAGTGCCAGTAGGGAATCTGCAGACAACACAACCGCTGGTGCATCTGCGGACTGCCCACTTTCTACACCTGAAGTCCCTGCAACAAGCTCCATCTTTTTGTTCAAATGACTCAATACTTTCGCCTTTTGGTTTCATGCATTCCAATTTCCTTTGCTTTGCCCTTTGAATGTGATACTGATGGTCTTTATCATTCAATCGATGTTGGTGGTCTCTGGAGGCTATGTTCTGCCATCGCAGAAATATATCTGGAAATCTGTGTAAATTTCAGCAGGAATGGGGCCCCAATTGTGATTATCATTGACATACTTTCTAATGTGTGCCCAATAATGCTTCCGGAACACCTCAATTTCTTCCGCTCTGCCCTCGACAAATTTCTTTTGGGCCTTTAGTTCACATTCACCATCTTCCAGGTCACACTGCTCGTTAAAGTAGTAGATGAACACCACATCATGCGATGAGTACTTTTCTAGTGGCATTGGCCCCATTATGGGACCAAGGTAACCCAGCCTCAATCACTTATTATGTCACCCTATGTTCCATCAATATTCTAGAAGATGACTGATATATATCTCTATATAATTTATGTATTATAACCCATAATATATAATCTACTAACCCATTTAACCCTTTAACCCGGGAACTGCGGGAAGACTCTTAACCCGTACAGCCCCAGCGACGCGCCTGACGCGTCGGCGATGTATGTAACGCACAGCCCCAGAGACGCGCCTGGCGCGTCACCCTAATTGCGCCGACCGTAACCTCAGGTGTAGCCACTCAAGAGGGCTCAGATTTGTATGGGAACTGTGTACGTATCCCACGCAACCGTGCCGATGGTTGAAAATTCTCAAAGTCCACGTGCGTGCGTGTGAGCGCGCAATAACCTGTTTTTTTGGGGTAATTGCCTTCAATTTTTTACTCTTGTAAAATACGTTTTCGGGGGCTCTGTAGGACCATTCTTTAAGCTTTTTGAGCGGTTTTTCGTGGTTTTTCCTTCATTCCTAACCCATTCGCTATTGTTTCTGGAATAAAACCATTTTTTGAAAACCGGCCGGGTTCTGGTGAACAAACATTACAAAACTAGCCGGGGCTGGACGGGTTAAGAGTCAGAGAAAAAAAAAATCAACTTTAAACATCGAAAAAAAAAAAAAAAAAAATTGCCCCTGGGCCATGCAAAATATCACTCCTCTACCCACTCCTTCCCACTTTCCTTCCCTCCTTCAGTTATCACCTATTTTCCCTGTTATTCCCTTATTCTGAGGTATATTTTCGTGCTAACATTAGCGAGTTGCAAGCAGGGCATTGTCATCACTGTTAGCAAGCGAGTGCAAGAGAGAGAGAGAGAGTATCGATCGACAGTGTCTCTCCAGCCTTGGGGGAAATTGGCGGGAAAGGAGGTTGCCTCACCCATACATTATGTAACTCTCGCCCTGTATCGCCGATTTTGACCATCCAAACGCTGTTTTCACTTGTTTTATTGTTGTAACAGGTTAATACCTTTATAATCAACCTATAATAGGCGCATATGGATAAGTATTAATGCTATTTATGGTAAAATGAATATTTTAGTGATGGGAACAGCTCAAATACATGCGCACAGGCAGAGGTGTCTAATTACCCCCATGCGCACTTCAGAGGTTAATTACTCACACAATCACTACACAGTAATATCCCCAATCAATCTCTTCACAGAAATATAACTATCTATAGTGTTTATACTTGCAAGGTATAAACACCTGATAGTCAACATTTCATCATCTTAGACACCACAGAATTTCACAGTAAGCAATACAAATGACAACACAGGATGTAAACAATACACAACTCGAATCAGCAATTGACTCCCCTAGTGAAAGGTGTGTCAGCAAAAACGCCTTATATATACCGGAAACGGTAGTTTAATGGCTCACTCTTCTATACGCACTGACACAGAGAACTCAATCTACCTTGGGATCTCAATCAGAGAAGAACACACATCCCAACTACTCCCGTCTCTCATCTTGGCTACAGCTAGACACTGCCATACGCCACTTAAGCACTTATTGCCACACTTGCTAAGCATCACCAAGAGACTTAGATCAAACCCCTTTTACCCTAAGCTCAATACTAATACCTTAACAACTAAGTATTATAAAACTGTACTCTATAACTCAATATAATTTATAACACAATCGAGTTATCTTTAGCCCCTTTATATAATATTCAATGTAATATTGCACGAGAATACCATACGATTCATGGTCTTCTACATGGCGACCTTGCATTAAAAGAACATACACTTGGAATCATAACTAACACTTGGCCCTACCTGACTCCAATACTCAAACAATCGACCTACAATCAAGCAAATCTTCACCCAATCTTCAGCACTACCTTGTCAACTCATCGCCCCAACCAGCTTCCTGCCTACCTCAACACATCACTTCCTATTTACAACCTACATCCGCCCGTCGTCACCTTCAATTCTACAGACAGTTCCTGTGTATATCTGCCTGTTTCATCACTACAAGTCTACAGCAAGTTCATGTAGGCTACATCAGCCCGCCTACCATCTCTACCCCATCATCATCACTACTCACCACTCCAAGCTACCTGCAAACTAACAAGCAAACAAGAAAACACCCAGTCAAAGTGAATAGAACCTGCCAGACATCAAGACGCCTTCAACAGCCCGCAGACACAACAACGCCCTGGCCTGCCTGACGTACGACGACACATCACTACACACCACATCTCTGCACATATCGACGCTTCATTTGATGTAACAAAATACAACAGGTATGCATGATGTATTATCATAAATTTAAAAACACACCACAGTGAAAATAAGTGAACACACACACATACACGCTATCTCACTACCAAAATCTCATACCGCAACACACCCCCTAATCCTCTTACTACATTGACCTTCCGCACACTATACCCCCCCTCCCCTACATGCATCCCCCTAACGAAACGAACGTCAGACAACACCAGCTGACTTTCTCTTTCATATCACTACATAGCCACCGCGCTAGCACGCCCACTCCTCCCACATCCACCAACTCCCACAATTATTACTGTTGGTGAGAAAATGGCCTTTGCTTTGCCTGAGCTAAAACATGCATCCTGCCAAACACCCAAACGTAAAACTGTCACAATTTACAGTGTTAATGAAAACACACTCATGTTACCTGCTAGGTGTGGTACTCATGATATAGAACTATCCCTTGACACAGACTCTCCAGTAAACCTTATAAGCCTTGCTAAATTTAAAAGCTTGAAGGACTTGAACCTCGAAGAATCTTACCCAGATATCGAGATTATGTCTGTGAGTGGAAACCACCTAGAAACCTTAGCTAAGGTTACCCTTTCAGTAGAATTTACAGAAGTGCACAC
Organism: Paralithodes platypus; assembly: GCA_032716605.1. Classification (NCBI taxonomy): domain Eukaryota; kingdom Metazoa; phylum Arthropoda; class Malacostraca; order Decapoda; family Lithodidae; genus Paralithodes; species Paralithodes platypus. The sequence continues at coordinate 49,662,306 of CM064548.1, forward strand.
AGCTAATCTGCCTTTCTATGTAATTTCGAAACTCCCAACAAACACCGACATGCTTCTAGGTTTAGAAGCTATGTCAAAAGTGAAACTTATTATCCTACCACACATGGATCAAGTTCTCATTGGGGTTTACAAGGAGATAATGTGGAATGTGTACGGAGTACCCAGGAAAACAGTTCTATACACCAGGTTAAATACCACAAACGTAGGACAGAATTCAAAGTAACTCCAAACTCACTCCAACGCCCAATCATGACACTACGCAGTGAGGGAAATTAAAATGTAACCTTCCTCACCTCACCCTAGGTGTTTTGAGTAATTAATACTACATTAATCCAACCACTTCTATCCATATTGTTTTGGATATCTAATTTCTCCATTTCACACACACAGACACTCACTACACATCTGCTAGAATAGCTATATATAATTATATTAACATTCCAACAGTCAATTCTATACTCGAAACACGTCTAACTCTTTACTCAAACTCTTAAAAATTACTCTTGATTTATAAACTATTTAACACCATATTTTTAATTACTCAAATTCGTCTAAACCCAAGGGATTAGTTTTTGAATAATTGACTACATTCACCGAACATATGAACATGTGTTCAATGTGTATTGATGGTAATTTTTGAAACTATTTATCCCAATCAATTATTATAATTATACCTTCATTTGTGTTTAACTGTATTTGACAACCAAATTTTAACCCTCTCATACATGTAATCAAATGAACAATTTCTCATTTACCCAAAATGTGAAATTGGATGTGTAGGGCCTACACGGTTGTACACCCTTTTGATATTACAAAGGTAATATTCATTAGGAACTCACCACTTAATTAATTATAAAACCTGAACCATACATTGCGATGTATAAGAATTTATAATTACGGATCCATTTGTGTTTAACTGTGTTTAATTAACCAAATGAAAACAAAATCATACACACAGGTTGTGAAAAATGACGCACCAATAAGTTCCTATAAAAATAGGACCCACCAATATAATCTCAATGCTAGAGGTTTCAATAATATTGATGTGGATTAAATATTGGTTACACAGATGTTCAGAAAGTTAACTTCAGACCATTTTTGCATCTAACTCCCTATTTGTGCTCTAAACTGGAACTCTCAAACTCACAATTACTTATGAGTGAGTATAATGTATGTCTTGGATCCAAAATTTGATATCCGTTATATGAATTCATTTAGTTATACGTGACGAGTGTTTAATTATTCTATGTATGTTCAACTCATACAGATATACAAGTTTAGTAGCTTAACGACAATTATAAAGCCTACCCCTTACATTGCGATGTAAAGTAGCTATAATTGTGACACATGCGATCGCTTACGCAAATGTTAACGGCAACTCCGCAGGTATTCATAAGTGCCAAACGAATATATCTGATAGCCGTAGGCCTATACACTCAATAATATTAATCCTTTATGTTTACCAATATTCATATATGGATAATGTTATTGAACTTTATTATTTACAGTCTAAAATTGATTACTGTCCATTTTAGCTAGGTAAATATATACTACCGGTACACCATCCAAATTAAATTAAATTATATTACTTGGATATTTGTTAGCTAACTACACGACACCAAACTTTTAACTACAGACACCAACACTTTTTTACACACATCATACTGCCAAGAATTTGATGTTCACAGGAAGACTGTTGGACACCTCCCAGCTGACCTGTCCTACTACCGCCCTCAAACTTGGTGCCTGCTACAAGCTGTGAGCAAATCTGAAAAGCTTGATGCAGAAGGACGTGATCGCTGAACCTTCAGGGTCAATCAGCGGAGAAAACGAGTCGAAGGAGAAAAGAGGAGAATAAAAATAAAGAAAAAATACACCAAGTTATGGCTGTATTATGTATTTATTATTTGTATCCATATATACCCATGTTATAAACTCTTTTACTCTTTACTCTGAGTCTCTGATACCAAGCGTTTTCTCTATCAGGAGATTACATGCACGACTCACGTTTCTCAATCACATGAATTACATCACAGTAATTTGAAGAATCTATACTCAGATAGCAAGAATCCCTATATTAACGTAACTATACTCAGATAGCAAGAATCCCTTAACGTATACTCAGATAGCAAGAATCCCTATATTAACGTATACTCAGATAGCAAGAATCCCTATATTAACGTATACTCAGATAGCAAGAATCCCTATATTAACGTATACTCAGTAGCAAGAATCCCTATATTAACGTATACTCAGATAGCAAGAATCCCTATATTAACGTATACTCAGATAGCAAGAATCCCTATATTAACGTATACTCAGATAGCAAGAATCCCTATATTAACGTAACTCCAGAAAGTGTTTGACTTTCTTTTCTTTAATTTGCCCTATGATATCCTATTTGTTGGAAACAAAATAAACCTGTCCTACACCGGGAATCTATATAAATAATTCCTCGAATCCGGGCTCCCGCGATTCATTGGAGAGGAAATATAGATATAAGATGTCCCTATTACAAATACAACTCACTTACACGTCATATGAAATTCTTGTACTCTATCTGAATTTAGTTTCATTCTTTTTCAATTATTAATAATTATTTACTCTAATCCTTATAAATAATCTCTTATAAAGGAACCATTTGAATATATATTTTCGTCTTTACTATATATTAGGATGTTGGTGGAACAATTTTTTTAACAGGGGGCATGTAACATGCATATTATACTCAAATATACACATGTAACCCAGCCTCAATCACTTAAGGAACATTGTGCATAAAGACTTCAACTCAGGCAAGTGAAATACTGGATAGGATGTGGTTTTTCCTATAAATAAATACATCTATGTTCAAAGTTACAATAACAAAGAATCGTGTAGTACAATTGTATTATTATTTTTATTATTCTTCTTTGGCAAAATGTACAAATAATTAATTGCAATAGGGTCGGAGAGGTGAAAAATGTTTTTGCATTCAAATTCCAACCTTACCTCAAACAATTTGCCCGCTACCCCATTAAATACTAATATTTGTTTGTTTTGCTGGGTTCCAACACCAAATTTAATTGTTTTGTATATTTTTGTTATCCTCCCGACTTGATTGGTACTGTCGTTGTATTTCAGCCATTGTGCATTTACCATAAACCAATTTCTTCCTTGTTAGGTAGAGTTTCATTACATTCCGATCAATAATCCGTCCCCCTGTATCTTTTCGGGTTAAGACACCCGATAAATGCCTCGCATCATCATATATAGTGGGATTTTTTTGAATCGGCAATGATTGCTAGGGTATATAGGGGTATTGGAGGGGGTCTGTCTGATCATTATGTAGTAGTAGCTAAGGTTAGGATACAAAAGAAGTGGGTGAGGAGAGCTGGAGGGAGGCGAGAGGAAGGTGGAATGGTGAGGAGGGTGGAGAGGTTACAGGTTGAGGAAATCAGGGAAGAGTACAGGCGAGCAGTAGAAAGACAACTGGGTGGGTTCAACCTGGAAGTTATAGAGGAAGTGGAGGAGATGAGCAAGGTGTTTAACCCGGCAAGCGCGATAGGCCTCACGGAAGGCTTCCTATAGGGAACGCGATAGGCAAGACCATAAAAAAGACCTTCAAAAAAAAAAAAGGGCCTATCAAAACAAAGGATTTTGTCTCTAGGTGAGATAATTCCCCTCTAGTACTCATCCATGTGTTTCTCACCCCCTCCCCTCCTTCCCCACCTTATTCCCCCCTCCTCAAATATCACCTATTTATCCTCTTATTATCATCATTTATCGGTTATTTTTCTCTCCCGCGATAATGTAGCACAAGTGGGTTGCATAAAAGATCGTTATGCAACACCCAGACACCGGCACACACCGCCCCGCTCGTCTCAGTTGACTCCCAGACAGCGAGAGGGGAGGGCTGCCTGTGGCTCTCTCTCGCCTGAGATTATGACCGGGTGGCCAATATCTTCGTTTTTCACCACCCAAATGCTTTTCCCACTTATTTTAGCACTCTTGAAGGTTCATATATACATCATATATGTAAAATAAAAGCATACCGAAAACAAATAATGCTTTATATTGTAAATATAACGAATTCTGTCAGAATCCAGGGCTAGAAATGCACAAATAACTACCCTAGCCCCTAGGTCTATATCGTGCTTGTCAGGTTAAGGAACACGCCCGGGAAATCAAAGCTCCACCCAGGGCCTTGTGCCCCTCAGCAATTATGAAGAGAAAGTTGAGCGGCAAGGGAAAAATGTGACACTTTGGCTTCCAATCTTGGTAGATTGAGAGGTCAATCCACGGAAGGGACGCCGTCACTTGAGATCTAGAAAATATCTAAGTAAAATGAGCATCAGAGTAAGCTATGGGTATGGCAGAGAACGCTCAACTCTCACTCTGATAGATCAGCCCATCACCAGAAGTCAAGCAAGTTAGGGAAGGTAGCAAGGTAAACAGTAAGGGTGTGAAAGATAAGAATGGGAGAACGCTAGCCGAGAAGCAAGAGAGAGTCGAAAGATGGAGGGAGTACTTCAATGAGTTGCTAAATGTAAGGAATGAAGAGCCAGCAAACATAGTGGGATATGGTATGGGAGGGAGAAGAAGAGAAGTAGGGGAGGAGGAGGTGGTGATCAGGAGGTCAGAAGTGTGGGAAGCCATGCCAAGAGTGAAGTTGGGGAAAGCCCCAGGAACAGATGGAGTGTGTGGGGAAATGTTGAGTTACGTTGGTGAGATAGTGATCGAAGGGGTATGGAAAATGTGCAAACTAGCATGGGAGAAGGGGAGTGCACCCGATGACTGGAAGACTGGCATAATAGTCCCCCTATAAAAGGGCAAAGGGGAAAGAGGAATATGTCTTCTAAGCGTAGTAGGGGTAGGCAGCTCCACCCAGGGAAGTACTACCACCAAGGTTTCGGGAGACTCAGGGGATAGCCTGAATTCCATTTTCTCTCCCAGGCCTTGGTAGCTGGATACATATCTTTCTGCCTCACACATCAGGGGTATCAGGAAAACCCTCTTTATATAACATACACATCCAACTTCACGACATTGCCCTACATCGCTATCCTCTATCCATAAAACACTACTCTTCCCACTACATATCATACATGTAACACCTTACACCTTTACCTAATAAATATGGCAGTACAATT